>WBNM01043864.1:0-34557 GCA_013399055.1 Ramphastos sulfuratus | reverse complement strand
CAGCCCTTCTCTGTACCTGCTCTGGTGCTTCCATGTCTTTCCTGCAGTGCCCCAACCAAACACACNTACCTGCTCTGGTGCTTCCATGTCTTTCCTGCAGTGCCCCAACCAAACACACTGCTTGAGGTGTGGCCTCATCAGCGCTGAGCACAGAGGGGCAATCCCCACCCTGGTCCTGCTGGCCAGGGTGATGTTGACCTTCTTGACCACACTGCTGGCTCACACTCATCCACTCATAATGTTACAGAAAGAGCAGTGCAACTGCTCCAAAGATAGCCTTTGAGTTTGGTTTGTTAACGCACTGCTTGCTTTTGGCTGGTGAAACTGCCAGCAGGGAAGCCAGCCTTTGGGTGGGTAGAAATAAACTTCAACGTGAGTGTGTAACATTAGATCATCAGTTCATTTACAGAGGCCACTATTTTTAAAATTTATTTTATTTTTGAAGGCAGTATGGAGATTTTAGCACTAATTACTCAGTCCTAACTGCTCAACAGGTGACAATGGAAGTAACTAAAGATTCATAAATAGGTGTTTTAAAATACTTTTTCTTTTCCTAATTAAAAAAAAAACCCAACTTTTTACTACATTTTGTACACATTATGTAATGCAATATGATTGATGAGAAGTTCAACATGAGCCTGCAGTGTGTTCATGTAGATCAAAAGGCAAATTCAATCCTGGGATGCATCAAGAAGCGTATGACCAGCGGGTACAAGAGTGGTGATTCTGCCCCTTTAGTCTGCTCTTGAGACCCATCTTGAGTTCTGGTGTCCCCATCATGAGAAGGACACAGAGCTGTTGGAATGAGTCCAGAAGAAGGCCACAGAGATGATCCAAGGGCTAGAGCACCTCTGCTGTGAGGATAAACTAAGGGAGCTTGGGTTGTTCAGCCTGGAGAAGAGAAGACTCTGTGGATACCTTATAGCTGCCTTCCAATACCTGAAGGGATCATGCAGGCAGGCAAGGGAGGGACTTTTCCTAAGGGTGTCTAGGAATAGGGCAAGGGGGAATGGTTTTAAACTGAGGGAGGGTAGGTTTACACTGGATTCTAGGAATAAAGTTCTTCAGTACAAGGGTGGTGAGGCTCTGGAATAGGTTGCCCAGGGAGGTATTGAATGCCTCCTACCTGGGGATGTTCAAGGCCAGGTTGGATGAGGCCTTGAGCAGCTAAGTCTAGTGGAGAGAAATCCCTGCCCATGATGGGGAGATTGGAGTAGATGATCTTTAAGGTCCCTTCCAGCCTAAACCATTCTAAGATTCTATGAAATGTAAGATGAAAGTATAATATCTCTGTATAGCAATTACAGGCTCGAAATGTATATGTAGAAAGAGTAATTAGAATTATTTCACTAATTATAGAGTAAGAGAACATAGTCTTGTTGCAGAGGAGTCTTGCCTGCTGCTCTGTATAGTTAGTTAACTTAGTAAACATCACATTTGCCTGAAGTTCTGATAGAGTCTAAAAATGCACATAAAATAGACAAGAGCTTGATTTAGCTGTATTTAAAATGATGATGGGATCAAAGATAATTTGAGATTGGTTCCTGCTTAGAAAACCTCCATCTTTTTATTTCTGCTAAACAAAGTTATCATCTCCTCAGAGATATTATGTCCCAAATTTCTGTTTCATTTCTAATTGAAGTATTTGTTTAAAATCTCCAAAGAGATTACCCACAGTAATAAAAGCATGCATGGAGAGATGACTGTAGCTGATAATGGCCACTGTGCTCTCTGTGCCGAGTGGCTGTGTGTTTTAGCTGGTCCAGTTAAAACATTGTAGTTCTCCTCTCTCCCACATACTCCCCTGTACTGGAGTCTTTGCAGCTGTTCTCAGCAAAGTAAAATACTGAATGTATTTGCTGACTGAGCAAAGTATTTTTGTTACCAAAGCAAAGGACTGTTCCTAGTATGTGTAGCCTTGTACTAACTAACGTGTGTTTCCTTGCAGGGAAGTGTTCAACAGATAAAGATTTTTTTAATTTTTTTTAACTGCCTTGAAAAAAATGATGTATGGACCTGACTTAAACACAGCAGGTTGTTGGTTGGGTAATGGTGGTGAGACACTGGAACAGGTTGCCCAGGAAGGTGGTTGGATTTTTTATTTTGTTTTCTTTTCTTTTGAATTCTCTGCCTTAGGCTTTTGGGTTTGGTTTTTTTTTTTTTTTTTTAATTCTTTGCCTTAGGCTTTTGGGTGTGGTTTTTTTTTTTTTTTTTAATACAAACATATGCTAAATGGAGTTGGGCTGATACTCTTTTTACCTTTTTATTTGATAAGTCATTCACTAGGAGAGTGGTTCTGCATAAGGTAAACTGGTCTGTATTGTAATTGGTATCAAATTTGCTGACTGGTTTTAAATATTGTCAAAGAAAACAGCAAGGAGGTGCTGAAGAGTTTTCTTTAAGTATGCTGTATCCTGGATCAGAAGAGTGATTTGGAGACATGCTTCCCTTCACTCAAGGGAGTGCATACTGTTATGATGCCAAATGAGGGTAGCAGTAAGAATTTTTTTTTCTCCTTATTATTAAAGTTAAATTAATCCAAGTAATCAATTTATTATTTTTTTTCCTGATCTAATGAACTTCCTACCAAACAGCTGAAAGCTTTGAGATAACCATCAGCTGCTCTGGAGAAAGAGAGCAGGGAGAGGGTCTGTGGAAGGAGTATGAAGTGATTCACAGCAGGGATATATAAAAATGATTCTCTGTAATTCAGTTAGAATATAATTATGTAGTCCAGACAAGATCTTTTTATTGTCATCTTCTTCATACTGAGGAGAAAATAGCTTGGAGTGTTTTGGGTTGGTTTTGAGGTTGTTGTTTGGTTTGGTTTTTGATTGTTTAGGTTTTTGTGTTGTTTTGTTTTTCTTCTTTGTGTTTGGTTGGATTTGTTTTAGTTTTTTGTTGTTTGCTTGTTGTTTGCTTTGCATTTTTATTTATTTTGGGTTTTCTGTTTCATTTAGTTTTGTTTTTCTCCTTTGTGTTTGGTTGGGTTTGGTTTGAGTTTTTTTTGGTTGGTTTGGGTTTTTTTGTTGTTATTTTGTTTGTTTATTTTATCTACTTATTAATTATTTTTTCCCCCCGACCTCTGAATCTAGTTGATCTAATTTTTTACCTGAGATTGGCTAGCAATTATTCACATACCTCTGGTGTTTACAAACTCTTAAAGTAACTTCATGCCAAACACAAAATTCTTTTTACCAAAATCTTGCTCCAACCAGATTCATGAGCATCCTGACTTTCTGTACTCTTTGGAAGATATGCCAAGGCTCTAGATTCTGGATAAAACACTACTTTTAAAACACAGATTTTCAATGAAAATTTGACTTTCAGGTGGAAAGCCTGGTTCATAATCCAGCTTTGTGCAGTTACTTGGTTGTTTTGCAGCTGACTGTCCTGGTTTGAGCAGTCAGCCCAAAGGAGTAAATAAAAACACTCACACAGAATTGGAAGTTAAACAGAAATAGTATTTACAAAAGTAAACAGAGTACAAAAGGTATTAACTGAAAAAGGATATATGCAACCAGCAATGGCCTAACCCTCCCTGAACTAGGGCCTTGAGGGTTGGCCTTGCAATGCAGCAAAAATAAATTTCCTGCCAGCAAAGCCTCCCTCCCACACAACAAGTGAAGATAAAAGCTCAAAACCAAGAGCCAAGAAAAAGGCTGAACGAAAGGTCTACTCCTTATATAGGGGATAATACAAGAAGAGGAATGGAATAATGTATGATAATATCCATTGCCTCCCCCTTGAGACTTTCTACTGCCTCTGGAGGATTCCTCTCTATGGTGTAACAGATAATCCTTAACCTACAACACTGACCTGAACTGACCGTAGAAGCCCTGGTCCCTAGAAACATTCTAGGTCAGGTTGGAGAGGAGATCTGAGCAGCCTGATCTAGTTGAAGATACCTCTGCTGACTGCAGAGGCTCTGGACTAAGTAACTTTTAAAGGTCCCTCCCAACCCAAAGGATTCTATGATTTGATGATCCAATCCTAAATATTATGTTTCAAAATGCTTCCATATATACTTTTTTAAATTGGTTTTGATTTATACTGTGTCATACATCGAGCTGAGTCTCCTGATGGGTAACAGCAGAGGGCAAAAGGGACACTATTATTTAATTTATGTTCATTTTTAGGCAGGAGATTCTTCATAGACTGGGTAAAGATGGTTGTCTTGAATCAGTTGATGATTTAAAGGTTCAGCAGTGTGGCTGACTTCATGGCTTTGCATGCAGTGACAAGAGTTGTCAGTTGATTTTTGCATTACTTTGCTTCCAAGCACCTCAGGAACAGAAGTTTCTGCAAGAGGGATTTTATAAGCAGTTTAGCATGACAAGTTTTTGGAATGTTTTTGTTGTTGTTGTTTGTAAGTAGCTAAGTGCCAAGACAGAGATATCTACAATGGAAACAGTTTGTATAGACTCTTGTCAGAGTAAGATGGGATCTCCACCTGCTTGCACTTAGTTTGTCTTTTTCTAAACTCAAACAGCTCCAGGGACTTGAATCTGAAAGGTGCTGAGCATTTCTGACCCCCATTCATCAACCAGCATGCTTCTTGTGCACTGTTGCATTCACAGCAGTGTGATTACTCATGCTATTTTTACTGCATACTAGTGTACACCTCACAATGTTTAACAGTTTCAATTTCATTATTGAATTTCATGTATTCTTCTTCTCTTAAAGCATGTTTGTATTTTTGATTCTTTTGTACCTGCCTGCCCCAAACAGCTTGTCTGTGTTCTGTGTGGATGAAAAGCAAGGTGGTGTTGCTGGTTTGCATTTTTTTTCAGAGCTGTTTGCTATGATATTCATCCATATGCCTAGTCTGTCTTTCTCTCTGCTGGAAATACTGTCTGTTCCTATTCCTGCTTTTTTGTCTTGCAAATTCTTTAGGAGTTTAATTAGTTTAGTTAGTTGGGCTTTTTAATTTTTTTCGGCCTGGGGAGTAGTGGTCATTTCATAGTCATGAAGGCTGGAAGGGACCTTAGAGGTCATCTACTCCAATCTTCCCACCATGGGCAGGATTGCCTGTCAACTAAGCTCATCCAGCATGGCTTTGAACAACCTCCCTAGGCAACCTATTCCAGAGTCCTACCACCCTCATACTGAAGAACGTGTTCCTAAGATCTAGTCTTAACCTACTCTCCCTCTGCTTGAAACCATCCCCACTTGTCCTATTGCTAGACACTCTTATGAATAGTCCCTCTCCAGCCTTCCTAGGCTGGATTTTCGTATCTAGATGCACTCAGTCAGTTCTGTAGTGTGATGGCTGACACACTGTCTTTTAGTTAGTGTATTTTACTGACATTTTTAGAAATTATTTGGATCAAGGAGTGCTTCCTCCAGTAATGTAATGCTAGTTCTCCTGTAGCACTCAATTCCTAGGACCAACACCAGGAATGTTAATTAAAAGATACACATCAGTGCAAAAAAAAAAAAAAGCATATATGGCTTTATTTATATAATGTAAGTTCTAGGTGTTGTAGTGTGTGGACTGCCGCAAAGCTATTTGTCCAGTTTAGTGAATTTCTGTATTTTTATTCATTGAAAACTTCATTTATATCATGCAGTGTTGCATGGAATGTATGGTACAGTTTCTGAGTTCAGACTTTGTGTTCCCCATGCTGTACACAGTGCACTCTGTTTCCCCAGGCTCCACACTGGGGACAATACTGTTTAAACTCTGTGTTAAGTACTTGGACAGTGGAGCTGAGTGAGCCCCAGTGAATTTAGAGGTGGCAACAAATTGGGGGGAGTCACTGATAGCTGGAAGTTAGGACTGCCATTCGGAGAGACCATCATGAGTTGGACAAATAGGCTAGCAGGAACCTCCTGAAGTCAAAGAAAAGAAAATGTGGAGTCCTGCAGCTGAGACAGAACAGCCTCATGGTGCAGTACACCTTAGGGACTGACTGTATAGAAAGCAGCTTCAAGATCTTCTCAGTGATACCCAATGACAGGACAAGGGGCAGTGGATGTAAGCTGAGGCATAGGAAATGTAATGTAAAGATGAGGAGGATTTTTTTTTTTTTTTTTTTTTTTTTTTTGCTGTGAGGGTGACAGAACACTGGAATAGGCTCCCTCTCTGGAGATATTCAAAACCTACCTGGATGTGTTTCTGTGTGATCTGGTCTAGGTGATCCTGCTCTGCAGGGGTGGATTGGACTGGGTGATCTTTTGAGGTCTCTTCCAGCCCCTGATATTCTGTGATTCTGTGATCTTTGTGGATGTCAAGTCAGCAGTGTGTCCTCATGAGAGGTACTAATTCCATGATGCACTAAGTTAGTAAAATCATAGCACCAGAAATGCATGTTGGCAGCATGAAAGACAGCATAAGACAACAGATCCAAGTCCAGCAAGGTAAATTCTGCTTGTAAGAAAGAAATGTTTTGCAGTGGAGTGAGTTAGGCTTTGGGTCAGGGATGCTGTGAAGTCTTCATCCTTAGAGACATTCAATACATGACTAAACAAGGCTCTGAACAGCCTCATCTGACTTTAAAGTTGGCCATGCTTTGTAAGGGTTTTGGACAAAGACTGCCAGGGGTCCCTGATGATCCAAATTATTCTAACTACTGTTTAAAGTATGATTGCATTAATTGTTTCAGAAGCATCTCAAAGTGGTGGCATCTGACTAGGCAGCTACATTGTATAACTGAGAGAACATTTCTTAGTAGAGGTTTGTCAGAGTGCAAGCAACAGTTGAAACTGAAAAACTGATGATGACTCCCTGTCTTAGAGGCATGTTCAAGCTAAAACTTCAGCAGGTCTGCTTTTTATTTATTTCTTTTTACTGTTATGGTTCCTGCCTGTTTCTACACTGGATGGCTTTTTTATGCTAACAAATTGGATCAGGTTGCCAGCACCTGCAGAATAAGGACAAAGAGACATTTCCTTGCCTAAAAGACATATTTTTGAATAACCTTTTCTAGTCTGAAGAAAACAAGAAAATAAAAGGAGGAGGAAGTGACTTTTAGGGTCCATTGTGCATAAACCAGACGATTTTGTTTAAAGCATCCAAAGCTGATAAGAGAGGAAAAAAAATGGGGATACAACACACAGGCTGAAAATGCAGTTCTTGTTATTTAAATCTGGAAGGCTGTACAGTACATCTGTTTAACATCTTGCAGTTTCAAGAACTCTGCCTTGAAAACCTTCTGTCACAGTGACACACGAAATAAAAGGTTATGTTATGGCTTTCAGATGCAAACCTGTAAAAGGTTTATCTGATGGCATACCATCTTTTATTAACCCGTTGCTGCTGCTCACCTACAACTCTCTTTTGCCAGCAGTTCTGGGAGAGATTCTACTGTGTAATGAAATGTCAACTCAGACTGCAGAAGTAAGTCTGTAATGGCATTAAATGGCTTATATGTCATATGTAAATGGCAAATTTACATATCTGTATACTTTCTCATCTCTTTTCTCTTAATATTTTTTTGCCTCTTAATATTTTTCATCCATACCTTTTTTTTCACTGAAGAAATGAACACGTAATTTTATTTTTGACATAAATTTTTTGGAACAGTTTGAGTGGCACAGAATAATTTGAATATTGTCAAGATTTATGATAGTAGAGTGGCTTAAAGATGGTATTCTTGGTTCAGAGGTCTGAGTAGAAGGCTAAAATATTACAAGAAATTTGTGTGTAATGGTTGCCGTCTCATTAATATTTATACCTTCTGCATCTCAATTTCAAGAAATAATCTTTGCTCACAAGACAAAGCTATAGAATAAAAGTTGTGTGGTCAAAATCTTCTTGAACAGCTGTGTGAGTTTCTATAACTAAGCTGAGGTTTGCTTAGTTATAGAAAATGTGGTTAGTGTAAAAGTGGTTCTTCAGGGTCCTACTCAGCCATTAGCTGGGAACTTAGTGTAAAATGCAGGGAGTGATACAACCCACTTAGTGGAAATTTCCTTTAACCTCTTAAAAGAGAATTTGGGACAAACTGCCTTGACTTGCCTGCTCCTGTCATATTAGTACCAGTATTGCTCATTGAGTCAAAGAAAAATGATGGTCTTTACTACCCGAAGGTGCTTTGTATGTTGGTAGATCAGATTGTGAAAACTTTGAGCCGAACTTAATGGTTGAAGTCTGGAGAATCTGGAGCTTGGCTGTAATGCTTTTCACTTCCATGGGTTTTTCAGAGTGATTTTGGTTAAGTTACTCAGCTAGGTAGTGCTGTGGATTTACAAACTAGAGAGAATAGTATTTACCTTGCTGAAACATGCTTTATTCATTGTCTGCAAACTCCTTTAGAGATCTTTGGTTGAAATTTCACTGAGTGCTGCTATTTAATACGTTGAAGTGTGATTTGTTCATTTTCTCTACAAGGTGCAGATGCTCCCCAAGAAACAATGGTAATTTCTTTACCTCAAGGAGCTGGTGCCACGCATGCAGCAGACATCACAACAGTGAGCTCTGCTGTGTGACCTGCAATGAGTGGGTGTGTGAAAGAGAGAGAGAGAGATAGCATTTCCCTCATAGACATACACACCCTCTGACCCAGACTGGAGAAGAATCTGCTTTGCAGAAGGTTTGCTTCAAGGGATTTTCCACATGTATTTTATTATGTTAAAGCTGATAGTGGTGACAAGTTGCACATTAAGTAACTGTTTTTTTCAGAAATATGCTGTTTATATTCTCTTTAGGAAAAGTGATGTAATTCTGGGTTACTCAGATAAACAAAGTCACTCGGTTATAGAATATGTTACTATTTTGTATGAACCTTGCTGTCATCTGCCTCATACCTTCTCCTTTTAGGCCTCTGGCTTTGTTGATGATTGCTTACATGTTTAGGGACAAATGTATTCATACTCACTAAGTTAGTAGCCAGTGGTTTCCACCAGGGAAATAAGTTTAGTATGCTGTTAGTAATTTGGTTTTGAGAATACCGTCAAGGTCCTCGACATAAGTCAGTGGAACATGTGGTCCTAATCATTCCCTTAAAAAGGAGACATGGTCTATTTTCCATTAGGAATGGTGCTTACAGCAAATGAGTAAATACAGAATAAAATTTACACATGTACTCTAACTTTTGTCTGTGTATACATTCAAACATGCATGTACATGCTTAGGCATGCTCTCAGTGAGCGTAACATGATGACTGCTGTAACACAGCCAGGCATAGGGAACAGGTTGGTTGAATGGAAGAACTGGAAAATGCAGCTGTTTTCAAATTTATTTTTTTTTCCTCTCCCCCACCAACCAGCAAAGCTCCAAAATTGCATTTGCATTATGTAATTGGCATAGAGGAGCTACAGTTAAATTTCTTGTCGAGGTGTTGGGATTTTAATGTAGCTTTTATTCAGCATTCCTAATGGCACAACTGCAGCCCCCACCCCTTGCAGTGTGCTGTGCCAGTATAGAGAATCAGAGACCAGCCTTAGATGGACTAGTCCTATAGAGCATGGCACTAGAGAATGGAAGTAGAGAGAACTACTCTGCTTTGTAGGAACTGTTTTATCACACTGAGTTGGGAGGATGCTGAGGGGCTTTTTCCCCTCTTACAAGAATTGACATTAAAGGGCATATTGATTAGCAGAAATTCAGTCCAGTTTCTCCCTTGCTTTCTGGATGTCTTCTCTCTGCTGTATATGGAACCTTCTGGTGGCAGAGCAGCAAAGCAGAGCCCTCTTCTGCATTCCTCACTGTTAGGTTCCTGTGGGATGTTGGAGCAGGGGCCTGGGCGTTACTTCCACTTTCTCTAATTTTAGCTAAATTTGTTGTACTTGATACTTTGGCGTTCAAAAGATAAAACCTGGGGAGAAAGCAGTTCTTGGCTCTACCTTGAGTGCATTTTATGTAGGCAAGGTGTGAGGCAGAATGTAAACTACAGCTTAACTACAGAAGCATTCTTGCTCAATTTTTTTAAGCTGATTTTGCTTCAGAGATAGCCTGTTCAAAGCTGATTATCTGAAAACAGTCCAGCTCCTCTGACGCTGCCATGAACAGAATCTAACCTACAGATAGGCACAGTAGACTGGGATAACAAAATGCCTGTGAGAAGAGGACCCAGGACTCCTTCATGGTCTTTTGGGCTTGGTAACATCTGTATTATTACACCTTTAATCACTCTCGGGCATTTCTTTGTCTTTCAATGTGTACAGACCACTAGATATGGTCTCACTAATGGCTAACCAAAAACTTCCTGAGTACTATATTTGCAGGACAAGAATTCACACTGAATGATTGAATTTCATTCACAGAATTTTGGAAGCTGTTGAAGAACATTTGCTTTCTTTCACAAGCACTGAAGCTGCCTCATATTTGATTAAGTAAATCCATGAGCTGGATTTACTTATAATTTAGTTCATTATTCTCATATACTGTGTGTGTGTTTTGGTGGTTTGTTTGTTTTGTTTTTTGGTTTGGTTTTTTTTTTTTTTTTTTTATTCTATGATTGGAAAAAAACCCCAAACTTATAGGAACCAGATATCTGGGTTTTTTCCTTAACACTCTCTCTCTCTCTCTCTCTCTCTCTCTCTCTTTCTCACCCCCTGCCCCACCACCACCCTTTTCTTTGTTAGAAACGCGTATTAGTGAAAATTAAACTCTGATTTCCTGGAATAGGTCAATTTTCCAGTGTAAATTTCTGCCATCCTGTCCTCTCTTGTGAGCTTTTTACTTCAATTCAAGTCATGCTGAATTTGGCATCTTTGAAATGGGCAGGTCCAAGGCTGCCACCACCAACATATTTTAGGGAGTCTCTGCTTATGTTGTGTGCTCCTCTCACATACTCCAAGTCAGATGATAGACCTTGTTTTGCTATGACCTCCTTTCCCTCACAAGAGTTAACTTGAAGGGAAACATTTTTTTTCGAGTTGAACTTGTTCCTCACAAAGCTTCATTGCTGTCATGCAGTGTGATTTAGATGTGAGAGATGTTGCCCTGATGACACATCCTGACACAGGTGGCATATGTAATACAGCCCCACAGCTTGGGGGGTCGGTGTGTACTCACTCTTACCTATTTGTGTTTCAGTTTGGGGAGGCATTTTCAACACACATCAGTTGCTAACTTTAACAAATCACAGAGCCGCCATACACCCAGTCAGGTGGTAACATGGCCTATTAAAGATAGGATATTTAGCTGTCTTGCAGCTGCACTGCAAGCTTACTGTGGACATGTATTCCCTGTGTCACATCGTGGAGGCTGAAGTCGTCATTACCTTAAGGTTCTTCGGTTTCTGTTACATTTATGTGAAGTCCTGCATCTGACACTTTTGGCACTGGTTAGAGCTATGCAGGTTTTCCTGAAGATTGTCAAGACAAATCTCTCCCTTTTCCTCTGGCACTTGCTGTGTTGTCATCACTGATCCCCAGTCTTTTGTGTTACTCATGGGCTCGTTTTCAGATGAGGGAGGGCATTAATTCACAAAAATGAATGTGTTCATATAAGCTTCACAGAAGTCAGCATTTCTGCTTCAAGGAAGCTGCTTGGGCATGTCTATAACTTTGACAGGACTTTCAGCATGTACTTAAAATACTTAAATGCTTAACTGGACAGGGATGGACTAAATCTTTCCTGAATCAGAGCCATAATTTCTGATGTGTCAGTTACATGACCTGTTGCAGAATTTGCTTTGACAGATGGATCCAGATAATGAGAAAGCCATAGAAAGGCATCTTAGTGGGGAAGCTGGGTATTTCTTCTTGTGTTTCACTTTTTTTTCCCCTTTGTTCATCCTGGGAACAGATTTGCCCCTGCTTACTACTTTTAATATATGTATTCATACATCTGTGTATGTAGATCCATGTATGTATATGTGTGTATATATGTGAAGTTTGTATATATGTGTGTATAGATCTGTACACATAAAAAAGTAGATTCCCCTACTTATCTGTTGCTACTAGAACTTTAGCTATGCTGTAGCATTTATTTTGCCTTTGTTGTTTAGTATGAGAATGTACAGGTGCTAATGGACCCTGAATGACTTCTTTAAAACAAATTGCTATTACCTCATCTTTCCAGAAAGAGTAAGGTTTCATGTGGGAGCCATACATGTTTTCCTTCATCGCTGCCTGTTGTCACTAGTATCCATTTTGAGTGTATCTGTCCTAGATTAGAGCTACCTGGCTCTGGGCAAACTGGAGAAGAGGGTTAACAAGAAGTTAAGGTAGACAAGAGATGGGAACAGTTATCAGTTTTAGATGCATGGTAGAAACACCTTTTTGTACGGATTTGTCCCTGAAGTTTAGGATATTTAGGTTGTAGGTAATCTGTGGAAGATCGAAGCATTTCGCTGCAGGCTTCCTCTAAATATTTACTATGAGTTCAAAGACATCTGAAAGAGGCTGAGCAGCTGATAGATATGAGAATTATAGGAAATGGTAATGGAAGAGTTTCTTTACCATAAGGGTAATGGAATACTGGAACAGGTTGGCTGGGGAGGTGGTCAGAGCCCTATTCCTGGAGAAGTTCAAAGTGAGGCTTGACAGACCTCTGGGCAACCTGATCTAGTTGCCCCTGCTTACTTGAGGGGGATTGGGCTAGATGACCTTTGGAGGCCCCTTGCAATCTAGACAATTCCATGATTCTATGGTTTATGTGACAAACTAAAAAAGCTAGTTTGAGGAAACTAAGGAGGCTGAATCCTCAGTCCCTGCTGAAATCAACAGAAGCCATTTCTTGATATCAGACCATATTGTTGCAGATTAAAAGAGACAAACAGATGCAGAAAAAGATGCTTTAGGGCAAATGCTTCCCAGCCTGAAGTCTGTGGGCAACATGTTACCTTTAAGAGGCTTGTTATTGGTTAGAAAAAATGAAAAATGAGGGAAACGTTTATTGTAATGTATGTTAGCCTTGCAGCAGAACACTTTTTACCCCCAGTTCCAAAAAGATGCAGCTTCCTCAATTTCATTTTTCTGCTTTTGATACGCAGACAATACCAAATATTTCCATTTCCTTTTTCCTAGTTGATATTCAGGCTACACTTCTTTAAGAGCATCAAAATAGGAGGGAAATCATTGTGATGTTCAGTGCCCTCGGACAGCGTTTAGCACATGGGAAATGCAAGAGTCCCAGTTGGTGGTGAGAGCCGTACCGGTAGGTTTTATCTGGTAGCGGCTTTCCAGCTTTCCTCTCTGAGGGCTTTGACGCGGATTATATTCTCTTCTACTCAGAGTCTGTGTGCTGAGGTTTTCTTTTTTGAGTACATGGAAAAGGCAAGGAAATGTACCTTCCTTACTGGTACTGTGGCCAAAAGCACTGTAAGGAAACTAACTGTGGAGCATTTGATGCAGTAGCTTATCATCAGTTGAAAAGATTTCAGTATGTCAGTGTGCAGTCTCTTCCCTCCCTGCCTAATAGCACTGGCTATGCAATTCAAATAATCTCCCAACACAGGGAATTTATGAAGGCCATTATTTTTACAAAGCAGTCATGAGAACTATCTGTGACTTTGATATCAGTGACTTGGTATCTAAGATGACATACACAAAGGAATGTCACAAACCTTGGCACTGGTGAGGCTGCATCTTGGATACTGAATTCAGTTTTGGGTCCTTCATTAGAAAAAAGACATTGAGTTGCTGGAATGTGTCTAAAGGAGGGCAACAGTGCTGATGAAGGGTTTGGACAACAGGTCTGGTGAAGAGCGGCTGAAGGAACTGAGGTTGTTTAGTCTGGAGAAAAAGAGGCTGAGGAGAGACTTTCTTGCTCTCTACAACTCCTTGAGAGGAGTTTGAATTGAGATGAGGGTTGTTCTCTCTTTCTGAGTAATTAGCATTAGACAAGAGAAAATGGCCTCAAGTTGTGCCAAGGGAGGTTTAGATTGGAATTAGGAAAAATTTCTTTACTGAAACAGTGATCAGGCATTGGAACAGGCTGCCCAGGGAGGGAGTTGAGTCATCATCTCTGGAGGTGTTCAAAAACATGGAGACATGGCACTTGAGAATGTGATTTAGTGGGCATGGTGGTGCTGGGCTGACAGTTGGACTTGAAGTTAGAGATCTTTTGAAACCTTGATGGTTCTATGATTCTGTGAAAAAGGAAGGACAATTACTTTGTAATGCAATCATTTGTAAATTCAGGAACACCATTTGCTGGTCATGTTTATGAACAAAAAAAAAAAAAAGAAAATCAAAGTTCCAAAACTTCCAATTGAAGTCATATCTGGAAGTCATAAATTGTTGCTAAGTAATCAAAAATACAGGCAGTTTGTGTAGGAAATTTCCAAGGCAAAGTTAAAGGTACAAAACACAGTGTGCTACTTTTTACTCTGCTATCAAATGTTTGTTCATGGTTCTTCATTTTACTATTTTGACATGTATGTTCAACCCAGCCATATACTTTAAAATGAAATAATCATCTCTATAACATCATTTATCTGTTCCTTAGCACTTTTTGTCTGTACATCTCAAAACTCTTTGCTGCACAGGTAAGTGTTGGTATCCTCATGTAATCTAACAGGAAATGGAAGCACTAGAGCTCTGGACTAGTCTTACATAAGATACCTGATTGTCAGGACAACAAATGGGATCTTCTGTGTTACAAGAGAATATGCTTAAATCTTTTTTTTGCACTTCCAGGATTCTGAGAAGGTACAGAATATCTTAAAATTTGAGTGGTTGTGTTATGGTTTTCATTTGGTTGGGATTTTTCATGAAATTGAAAAGACCTCTAAGATCATAGAGTCCAACTGTCTGCAAACTGTTCAGGTGTTAAACAAGCCAAGGACAAACCAGCAAGCTGAAATCTTCCCCAGGTATCACTGAATTTTATAGTTCAAGTAATAAAACATTGTGTTTTCAGTTTGGGCTTTACCATTTATGTTCAAGTTTTCTTGTATCTGAAGCTTGAAGCAAAACAAGAGAGTATGAAAAAACTGGCAGGAGAACTGATTGGGGAATAAAAATACCCAAGCCTCACTCAACTTTGCAGTGTATACCTTTCTGTTGGATAAAAAAAAGTACAATCAGTATGCAAGTGAATCAAAACTATTCAGCAGAGAATTCTGTGTTCTCAATTCATGTCATGAAGGAAATGAAAAGAGAGAGCGTGTTATGACAACTTTGTCAGGCAGTGACTGAATTTTAACTTAGAATTTTTTGGGGTTTTTTACATTTTATTTTGTTCTTTTACTGTATTTGAATGGAGACTTTCCAATCTACTGTCCTATGAAAACCAGTTTCTCAGAGAGTTGACTGTCTGAAAGGAGAAACCTGTGCTTGGCTTTTGGCTAACACATCACATAGTGCTGAGATGACGCTCCTGTCCAGATGGAAATATTCAGTTCATTGTTCATCCATCGCCATCAGGCTGTGTCATGGGGGTTGCCCTGTTTGTTCTATTTTGGTTTCTTTCCTTTTGCCTGCACGGTTAAATAGTTTTAAGTGTATAAATGATAACTGAGGCTTTCTCCTAATACATGTCTGTGCAATGTTTTTATCAGTAACACTCTTCAGGGGAGGAGAAGAGAATGCTCCTAACTCTGAATCATAGTCTAACTTCCACTGGATTAGTGTCCTGCTCCTTTTTTTTTTTTCTTTTTTTTTCCACCCAAGTGATCACTTTTTTTTTTTTCCTCATTTTTTCAGGGGTTTGATTGCTGCTGTGTTTGTTTTCCATCTTAGCAATACAGGAAGATTATTATTGAATGTAATTTAGAGAACTGTGCTATCTGATGGATTAAGTGTAATTCTGTCTGGAAATATCATGGATTCTGGTCCTGAGGATGATGTACTGTTTGGCATTAGGCAAATCACAACAGGGCACACTAAAAGGTAAAGAAGTTTCAGTTAACATAAGAACATACTCAACTAAGTTTACAATGAGATGATAATTGAAGGTGTAGTGGTTTGTAGATTTCTGTGTTTTGGGGTAGGAGGAAATGTAGGATAAAGGCTGGACATTATTTTGGGGTTAGCTCATAACATTAGTAAAAGCTTCTTAGTCTTCACTGTAATTTTTCTATTAATGTTAACTACCATTCATGACCAATCAGAACATAATGTGCAGTACAAATTTTCCCATTGTAAAATAGGTACAGGACTTCATAACTCAGTTATGTTTTTATAATTTATACTTGCATTTCTTACTGTGTATATATAATACTTAATATTATACACAGAATTTGTGACAGAGAAGAGAAAGTAAGTATCTCAGTATGAAAACCTTTGGTAAATTCACTGGAGAAAGGATTGGTTGTCTCATATATATATATATTTTTTTTTTTTTTAGAGAATAACTACTTCTGTTTCATTCTCTTCATTACTTTTTTCTGAGTTTCATGAGGCAAACATTTTTAAGAAGTATGAAAGCTATCACCCCTAATTTTAGGCAAAAAGCAGGCTGGATCAGAGAACACCTAAGGAACTTAGATAATTTGGTTCCCAAGTTTCTTTCCCATATTAAGTTTTGACAAGAAAAATGAAAATTTACATGCAAAGTAAATTAGTATTTTCCCGTACAAGGGAAAGATTGAGCGTGCCTTCAGCAAGTTTGCCAGTGACAGCAAGCTGTGTGGTGCAGCTGACATGCTAGAAGGAAGGGACCCATCCAGAGGGACCTTGAAAGGCTGGAGAGATGGGCCCAAGCCAACCTCATGAAGTTCAACAAGACCAAGTGCAAGGCTAGGGTTGAGGCAATCCTAAGCACAAATACAGGCTGGGCAGTGACTGGCTTGAGAGCAGTCGTGAGGAGAGGGACTTGGGGGTGCTGGTGGATGAGAAGCTCGATATGAGCCATCAGTGTGCTCTTGCAGCCCAGAAAGCCAACCATGTCCTGAGCTGCATCGAGAGAAGTGTGGCCAGCAGGTTGAGGGAAGTGATCTTCTCCCTCTACTCTGCACTAGTGAGAGCCTAGTTGGAGTACTGTGTCCACTTCTGGAGCCCCTATTACAAGAAGGATATGGGTATGCTGGAACATGTCCAGAGAAGGGCCACAAGGATGACCAGAGGGCTGGAGCACCTCTCCTATGAGGAGAGACTGAAGGAGTTGGGGCTGTTCAGTCTGGAGGGGAGAAGGCTGTGAGGTGACCTTATTGTAGCCTTTCAGTATCTCAAGGAGGCCTACAAGGAAGCTGAGGAGGGACTTTTTTAGGATGTCAAGTAGTGATAGGACTAGGGGGAATGGAACAAAGCTAGAAATGGGGAGATTCAGACTGGATGTTAGAAAGTTCTTCAGCATGCAGTTGGTGAGAGTCTGGAAGGGGTTGCCCAGGGAGGTGGTGGAAACCTCATCCTGGAGGTGTTTAAGGCCAGTCTGGATGAGGCTCTAGACAGCCTAATCTCGGGTGAGGTGTCCCTGCCTATGGCAGGGGGGTTGGAACTAGATGATCCTTGTGGTCCTTTCCACCCCTGACTGATTCTGTGATTGATAAATCCTGACTTCTGGGGCTACTCTATGAGATACTGCTATTAACAATATGTGTAGTGTGCTGCGTGTGCTCACTAGTTGGGTCATACCATCAGAAGGAAGCAGTGCACAGTTGCACAGCGAGTAAGAAAACAGAAGGGAACAAAGAGACGCGTGAATTATAAATGTGTGGCCTCTGCCAAATTCATGTGAGAAGTGTATTATTGGTCACTAGTATAGATTTATAACTTGTGAGCATTGCATAGAATCAGTGTGTTTGCAAATGTAATGATTAAACACTTCTAACAGTCTGTAGATACAGGACTTAAAACCTCAGTGGTAATCTTTTTGACCTCTAACTTTACTAATTTTAGTATTGAAATCACAGAATACGTGTTAAAACTATAGGCTGAGAGTTGATGCACTTTTTCCTTGTGCTTTTGAAATAAGAGATTAATACACTGCTGTGGTGCACTTAATTAGTGGCAAACCAGCTTTCGTTATGCTTTGTAATATTACATAGCAATCCAAGTGAAAGCAGGAAAATTGTGGGTAAACATGAATAAATAAGGAAGCAATTAGATTATATGAAAATTGTTTAGATTCCGATGGAACTTTCTGTAATCTACTAATGGCAGTAAGTACAGTTTAATTACTAATGCCAAAAAAGGAGGCTGAACATAGAAGGGAGGGAATGTTTCTGCTTCTTACCACTTACAATTTTCTAAAAGCTATCCATATGGGTCCACTTGGTCTGAACTTATAGGCTAGTTGGTTTCTAGCCAGATGCTCCATCTCCTTGAGCTCACACCTCTCTATAGAGCTCTAATGTTCCCCTGAAGAGTACTTTTTTCTCTTTTTTTTTCTTTTTTTTTTTTTTTTTAAACTCTCTAATTTAGATTTGGCAGTTGAAGCATGATGGCGGCTGAATGTTTTGAGAATGAGCAATAAATACAGCTTTAAAACTTCCATTGTTTTGTCTCTCAGTTGCTGTGCTATGCAGTTGCATAAGCATCCGTAGGCTAATGTAGTGCAAATCAGATTGGATTACATCTGCTAAGGTCACATTTTGGTTAAGATTTTTTTCCTTTTTTTTTTTTATTTTTTTTTTTATTTTTTTTTTATTTCTTTCCTCCAAAGCTTCAGCTATCCTCATTTGTATCATAAATAGAGAAGTATAAAGGAGGAGTGCATTATTTGATGAGACAATATCTAAGAAGGAATTGGTTGAATGAAGATGGTAGAGATTGGCTAATCTGAATAACATACTAGTAATGAAACATGATTTCTTTCCTCACCCTCCCTGTCTTCCCTAGTCCTGTATGAACACCAGGTAATCCCCCTCTCTTTTTCCACCATGGTAACCTGTCGTTGTGTCTCTGCCTGCTCAACATTTGATCTGCATATCATATGGCTCTTTCAAACTGTGCAAGCCCCAGTAACCCCGGAGATCTGTGCCTCTGACAAAGCACTCTGAAAAGCTAAACCACCACTGCATTGTAGAAAACAGAGTGCCTCTAAGGTAGCAGCGTGTTCTCCATCCTTCTGCAGGGTAAAACTGTATGCAGTGAAGGTAGTCTGGCCACAGGCTCACTTCCAATGTCCCAGTCCTGATGCTGGGATTGCAGGTAGCGATTATGACCATACAGAGCCACGGCTAGAGAAAGCACATGTAGATCACTGCAGAATGTGGACATTAAGTATGTACATGAAGGACTGGAGGTTTTCTGGTTCCTTTTTCCCTCTGTTGTCACGTGCAGTGTAGGTTGGCTATGTGGACACTCAAAGGTCAGAGAATGTTGAGATAATTTAAGTCTGCACAGCCTTACATAGAAAGCAGTGCTTGCTAAAGTCAGATCACAAGCTGGGCACATCCAAACTAATCCATACTCTGCCAAGTAATCTCTAACCTGTGGTCACGAAAATGATCAGGGGACTGGAACACCTCTCCTATGAGGACAGACTGAGGGAGCTGGGGTTGTTCAGCTTGAAGAAGATTCTAGGGAGACCTAATAGCAGCCTTCTGGTACCTGATGGAGGCCTAGAGGAAGACTAGAAAGGGACTATTTACAAAGGCGATAGAATGAGGGGAGATGGTTTGAAATCAGAGAAGAGTAGATTTAGGTTGGAGGTTAGGAAGAAGTTCTTTACTACAAGGGTAGTGGAATACTAGAACTGATTGCCCAGTGAGGTGGTTGAGGCCCCATCTTTGGGGATATTCACGGTCAGGCTTGACAGGGCTCTGGGCAACCTGATCTAATGCAAGATGTCCCTGATCACTGCAGGGGATTTAGACTAGATGACCTTTGGAGGTCACTTCCAACCCAAACCATTCTACAATTCAAGTGAAGTAGCCCAAAAATATCCTTTAAATAATGCCAGGTAAAATTTTGTTTTGTCTGTTGCATACACAAGATCAAAGCTGGGAATCAACAGGTTCCTTCTTTCTTAGTATTCTCTATAATACTCTAGTTTACTTATTCAACCCCAAAGGGTAAATGTTAAGTATTATTGCTTTTTAAAGTTTAGGTCATTTTCCAAAATATCTGCACTCTACAAAGTTTGCAAAAGCATACTGGAAATTTCATAACATACTTTTTTGTGAATTTTCTGACCTTTTCATCATCTGATTGCACCGTAGCAACTATTCTTACAATATTCTTGGAATTCTCTTTCTGGTTTTATTTAGAAGCACTTTATTTTGTTTATCTGTTTTATTTAGAAGCAGGAACCACATGCTAATTTCAAAGGGTGAGGATATGATTACATTTTCTGAAATTCCAGAAACAGTGTAAATCAAGGTTTAACTGAGAATTTTTGCTCTCCTTTTTCTTTCTTTGGTTTCAGAAGTCTAGTTCATTTGAAACAGAGCTTCAAGTTGGCAGCAGGAGAATGCAGACTGTCCTGTTGTAGGGAAGGACATGTCAGATACACACTGCTGTGTTCCTCCATGCATTGCGTAGGCAAATACAGCCTTCACACTTTCTGCCCTTTCTGTCTTTCAGCAGTTACTACCTAAGTGTTCTTAATGCTCTGCTGTGTCCTTTCTTCAGCCAGCATCGTTGTGTTCTTCTAGAAAGTAAATTTGGTTTGATGATGCTATCTCTTCCACATTTTAACCTCTGTGGACCCTAGAGTGTTCTGAGCCTCCTGAGATTAGTTATATCATATAGCTACAAATCTGGTTAGAGACTAAAACTAGTTTGGGGGGGGGGGGGGCGGAAAACCCAGCTGATTTGTGTGGGTTTGTTTTTGTGTGGTGTGTGGGTTTTTTTTTTTTCCTGACAAGAACAGAAAAGCATTTGCAAACAAAGTGACAGTAGAGCTTCAGAAGTGTTCATTCTAAGGTGCCGCAAGGGTGCTTTGATTCTCAAAGGCAGCCATTTCATGGTCTCATTTTTCAGAGGGACCAAGTGAAACAATATACAGGTGTAGTGTTTGAAGGAAGCATGTCTGCAGAGGGAGCTACTATTCAATAATTGCTGTTTTCCCTTTTTTCTTGTCCAGTTGCAGATCTTTCTCAAGCCGTAAATCTTCATTAGCTTACCATGCTCCATCCTTGTTTGGGACAGATTTTTATTTCGTGTTTCTCTGCCATGGTTTAGATTTGACCACATGGTTTAGATTTGACCACAGAAGATTTTGCCACCTGTGGGCTTGACTTGAGTTTCAGTAGCACTGTGAACTGATAGTGACCAAGTGAATTAAGTGAAATCTCCAGCTCTGTCACATCTGGCCCTCTACAGGACATAAAGACTATGTTTACTCTTAAGTGCTGAAACAGTAGAGATGAGGTGAAGGGTAAGAAAGCAACAGGACAGAAACATCTAACATGGTGTCAGGTTGAGTTGACATTTCTTTTATACCAGGACTAAAGACAGAATGTGGAGACCAAAGATAACCCCAGTGGTTTTATTGCTTTTGATAATTTAAGGAAATTAAACCTCATTCTTCTAATAATTTCTGATGATTTTGTATTTCATAAGATTCTTACAGAGGTCTCCCACATAGAGAGGAGAAATCAAGAAACCAATTAATTCTCTTTTGCAGTTGTAAAATTGCCCAGGAAAGATGTATTGATGGATACAGGCTACCACTGTTAGCAGAAGATGAGAAAAAAATGTTTAAAAGTGATCCCAGGCCCCAGAAAAGCTCAGACTTCACTGTCTGAACTCTGTGCACATAAATAACATGCTTTTGTTAAAGCCCCAAGGCTGTTACTTAAAAACTGCAAATCCTGATAAATTAGTTATAATATATAGTCCTCAGAATAGATGACTACAGTCTTGGAACTGAAACATTTTAGCAGTCCATTAGCCATTTTATTTTTCTTGAATTCAGAGGGAAAACATATCAGTCACAAAAAGATATACTATGAATATTTCTTAAAATGTGAGAGAGCTTTTATCACACTTGGGAAATGACTTAGAAAAAGGCTGATATCTTTGGCCACTGGGCTCTATGCTATCCTGGCAGGATTTAATTTTTTTTCCCTCCTGTGTGCAGAATCTTAGGCCTTTTTTCTTTTTTCTTTCCTGAGAACTTTCCAATACAGCATTAGGCAGAGGGGATAACATTTGCCATGTGCCTTTTGCTCTTTATCTTATCTTCTGTTGTGGAACAGATTGTTACCTTAAGAATACAGCATAATTTCATACTTTGGCTTTTGGAAGTGTCTGTCTTACTTTAGGTGTAACTTGGGGAGGTGAGGTCTAAGAAATTTGTTTTCATATTTATTGGAAAGTAGTGAAAAGGACTGAAGTGTTTAGTTCTGCAAAATAACTATTCAGCTCTCACGGAGTTCAAGCTGTAATTCTGATTTTCTGTGTCATCTGTCCCCATTAGTTCCAGACTGAACACTGCTGAACGTAGGTAGTCTGTACAGGCACAGGTTTTGGGACAATCTAAAGCAACAGAAACCCATGGCTTTTGTGTTACAGACACAAGCTGAGGAGAAGTGACATAAGTATATTTCAAAATCCCATTTAGATGCTACTTTAGACTGATAGAAATGGTCTTGAGTTAGTTGCAGATCTGAGTCAACATTTGGAGCTGGTTCTGCTTCTCTAAATGCTAAGGCAGTTTTTACAGCAAACTTTATCTAACAAGTGCCAAGGTGTCTGATCCAAGCTTTACCTGGTTGCAGTGAATCTGTCAAACTCCTGCTATCATCATATAGAAGCTTGCCCTGGAGTTGCTTTGTTCCTGGGATGTTACGCTGACAAATCTCATGGCTTGTCATTATTTTGTGCCTAAACTACACGAGGAATCGGAAAGGGGTTGTAAAGTTATCCTTCTGTCCTCACCCTTCTACCTGCAAGTTTACATGGCTGTGTGCTGTACACTGTTTCTCAAAAATTTAGTTTCATGTTTCAAAGAGAAATTCATTATTTCAATTTTAAAAAGAACTAAAGGATTTTGAAAAATCTGAGGTTTGGATTTTTTTTTTTTTTTAATTCAAATGCTTTTGAAACTGAAGCTTTCCATGCCTGAAGTTTCTCCATGTAGAGTGGTGGTTCAGGTTTTGAATTACAAAATCAATAACTTAAAATCTTGAAAAAATAATGGGATGAAACCTTGCGTTGTTAAATCCCCTGTAAGTTGATTTTGATTAGCAAAAATGTTAAAAGTTAGTTTTCAATTGGTGTAAGTCATTTTCAGATAAGAGCTTACAGTGGTACTGCTGTGAGGTGAACACTGCTCTTTGTTCAGTGTTGATCACAGAATCACAGAAGTTTAGGGTCTGGAAGGGACCTCAGAAGATCATCGAAGCCCCCTGCAGAGCAGGATGACCTATATCAGATCATACAGGAACCCATCCAGGTGGGTTTTGGATATCTCCAGGGAGGGAGATCCCACAACCACCCTGGGCAGCCTGTTCTAGTGTTCTGTCACCCTCACAGTGAAAAAATTCCTTTTCATGTTTATGTGGAACTTCCTATGTCCTAGGTCAGTGGATCTGCTTCCTTCTGGGCAGTCCTGACTTAGATATGAAAGGCTTTAGCCCAGCTGATAAATGTTCTTGTTCATAGGATGTTCAGCTTACTTTTGTTTGGTTCCAGTTCATATTGTACTCAGAGATACGTACTCAGAGACTACACAATAATTGGCTACCATTGGCTACTTTGCAAAGAGAGAGTGGATCATAGAGGTGTGTATTGCCCTTGAATTTTCATAGATTCATAGAATGGTTTGGGTTGGTGGGAACCTTGAAGATCATTGAGTTCCAACCCCCCCTGCCACTAGCAGGAACACCTTCCACTTGACCAGATTGCTCAAAGCTTTATGCAACCTGGCCTTAAACACCTTCAAGGAGGAGGCATCCATGACCTCCCCTGGGCAACCTGTTCTAGTGTCTCACCACCCTTACTCTAAAGAAGGTGGTCTAAATCTATCTTCTAGAAGTTTTGTTGCCTTGATGGTCTTTCAGCTGTTACCTGAACCTTTTCTCTCAGTCCTAGTGATTCTGAACAGATTGCTTACAGTGGTGGATTTGCATAGTAACTTGGATGATCACAGTTTCCTCATCCTCATGTTCTTGTGTTATGAAAGTAATACTTTCTTCAGTACAAAATCAGAGGGTGAAGTTAAGTAATAGTACAAGTTTTCCTAAAAAGAAAAAAGAAAAAAAAAAAAGATTTTCCTAGTATTTATGGGTATGGAACTTTGTTTGATGTAACTCACTCACTGACTTTGTAGCTAGCTATGAGGTAGAGGAACCTGAGACCAGGAGATTCTCTTGAAAGGGTGAAATTGGATCTAATTCAGATAGACTGCTTTAAAGTTCTGACTGAAATCAGTTTTGTCAGTGGAAATTGTACAGTTTTGATCAATTTTTAGTTTTTCTAATGAAAACCTTAATCATGAGAAACTTCAGCCAGAAGTTTGTAAGCTCCCCCACCTCTCTTTCCAAGTATTTTGAAATGAGAAAAATCTTGAAAAAAAAATCTCACCATCTAAAAAGTCATATTTCAGAGAATACAGATCCTAATGCTGCATTCCCTCAGGGGTGAGGAGCAAATCAGCCCTGGCACTGTCTGTATATCACACCTACTACATTACCCAACAGCAGATCAGTGGAAGGAGAGGGGATTTAATTCTCTCCCACTTTGTTCAAGTCAGAGTTGAAGTTGAAGATGATCTGTTTATGCTTTTTGTGTGTGTCTCTTGAACAATATTTTCTCTGTTGCCTTCACAACAGTGAAGAATTTATGAAGTCAGGGAAAACCATTTTATTCAATGTTATAAAGTACGGTGTCCAGTGCTGATAGTCAGTGGCCCCAAGTAGCTGTGTTGAATGGTGCAGTGATACAAATGCAGTTTTGCTGGCAGGTGTGACACCATAGCACATGGAGTGTACAATGTGGAAAAACTAGAAAATAAATGCCTCTTAACAGATGAGGAGATGACTCTTTGTGGTCTTCTTAAGCAGCTGACTTTCAGAGGATGGGCTTAATTCTGTTTTATAGTGTATACTGTATATACGTTGTATATATTATAAAGATTTTTATATTCTGGGCCAAAATACCTCCTTTTTTTTTTTTTCTTCCCTCCTCCACCCCCCACTCTGAAATACCAAATATCACCCCTCCCAGTCCGTATCATAAAATACTGATCTTCTGGTTTATTTTGCATGAGCTCTTTTCAGCCCTGACTTCATTCTGTTTCTGACAAATTACAACGGCTAGTCAGAGAGTTTGCATGAAAGCAGTGGAGTGGGAGCTGAGAAGAACTAGCATTGAAAACCAAGAGGCTAAAGGTATTGAAGAGGAGAGTAAGGAGAATAGGGCAAGTATTCCCTGCAAACTTGGTTGGCTATTTCATACTGTGAGTGCTGTAACAGTGGCTTCTTAAGACTCACTTAAGAGTGAGTCTTAAAGCAGTATGTTTCCAGAGAGGTGGCTACTGCAAAATTTTATCAGATGCCATCAAGAGTAAATGTGGAGTGGCCTGTAAAGCTAAAAATTTCTGTCTGACTTCTTTAAACTGCTGTAACTTTGCCAGTTACCCTGATTTATACTATTGGAAACTACAGCTGTTCTGTTCTATTACTTCCTTAATTCAGTTTTGTATATTGAAACCATTGTTTCAGTTAAACTAAAATTGGTTTATAACAATATGACTGCATAAAGGCAAATAATTGCCATATTTTAAAAATAATAATAATAAAAAAAAGCCCCTTAATTCTTCTTCCTCTCCCTTGTGTCTTATAAACAGGAACAAAAGACTTTTGAAATCTTTTATTTAAGTAGCATAGAGACTGAACTATGTTTACCTGTTTTTTTTAAAGTCAATTTTGCAGGCACTATGGCTATATCCGCAACCCGTCCGTGTTTGCTTTTTCAGAATGTGATTATTGCTCGTAAAAGCAGTTTTAATTGAATGCTTATGTCATGAATGGCTTGTAGCAGGCTTAAAACTGCATGCCTTTATTTATATGACTATAGTTTATTTTTTAGAACTCCCTGTGTAACAATACTGGGAAATTACTAAAGGTTTTTTGCTATTCAGTTGGGTAATTTTAAAAGATATTGCTGTTCTATTGGACTATTGGCATTGTTGCTTAGAAATAAAAACTTAAGAAAATTATCCCTTCCCCCTTTCAAACAAAGCCACATCTAAAAAGGTCACAAAAGGAAACACACAATTCAAGTAATCTCCCTGCAGTATCTGAGATTAGCTTGGACACAGATGTTTCAATTTATAGTTTGATCTGGCATAATACATACATTTAACAAAATCCTGTTTCGTATTGCTTCTATAAACACTAACGTCTGATAAAAGCTTGTTGGCTTTTCTGCCATCTAGTCGAATCAGAAACCTCTGAGCCAGTGCTTAGAAAGCAGGAGTCTGACATTCAGAGACCTGAATTAACTCTTGCAGCTTTTGGCGGCGACTTCTCTCAGCCTTTTCCCTGCCTTTCAAATGGCAAATCCGTTTGTGGTTTTCTCCATTGAAGCTGCTGTGGATAATTGCCGGACTTTGTTCTTGCCGTATTTAAAAATGAAATGATTCAGTGCTGTTCATTATGGCTCATTTCCGGGCCACACTGTAGCCATTAAATTTCCGAGATGCTATCAGAGAAATCACTGACATTATTCACACACCCTGACTGCAGTGTTTTCCCCCCCTGCTGTTTGCCAGGCGTTAGCCCACCTGTCTGCAAAGGGAAATGGCTTTGGCATGATCAGAATCTTTATGGAAGGTCATGAACAAGCAGTCTTTGTTCTTTTTTGCCAAGAGCAGTTTCCCCTTTATCTGCAAATAGCATTATCTAAAAAATGAATTGCTTCCTCTGAATCCCAGGTCTCACTTGGAGATTGGCTGATTTTCACATCCCAAAGGTGGTTATCTTGCTTGTGACTGTGTGTGTCCCAGCACATTTTGGTCCCAAAAACTGATACCAGCTTTACATTAGAAAATAATTAGCAACTACTCTACTCTTTTCTGCTAATTATCCTAATAAAGTAGAGCATAATAACTAGAAAGATACCTGCCAGCCAGGCAGCCAATTCTGAAGGTGTGGAGGATCCTACCCAACCTCTAGGTTATCTTCACAGTTTAGTTGGCACCTGTAACAAGGAGGGTAAATACTGCTGTATAAAGAGGTTTTGATGTATTTTGATATCTATATGCCTGTCCATGCCCTGCCTTTCTGTTATTTCTAAAGTTGGAAAATTTCATCTTGCAGGCTGCTGACTCAGCGGTTCTGTTGATCTTGGTAGTTGTTACATGTGGTAGCAAGTGCAGAATTGTTCCTGCATGCCCTCAGCTAGGACATGATCACAGCCTTTAGGAAAGTAAAAGCAACGTTTATACCTCTGCAGATAAATGAGCGAAACAACAAATCAGTAACTAATGAAAGAATTATCATAGACCTAAATATTAAAAACCTGAATCTGTAAGGTACAGGTTCACGGAGTGATGTAAACCCCTATTCATTTAGGTATGTCACTGGCTGTGGAGGACGGGACAAATACCCTTGTATTTGTAAGGTGTGGGTTTACTGTGTTGCCTCCTTTAAAACCCCATTTAAGGAATGAGCCTTCTGAGCTCACCAGCAGGGGCAGGCAGCAGTCCACAACACTGAACTGAACTGGTCTGAAGAAGGGCAGACGGTAGTCTACGGTGCTGCTTGGAGGGCTTGCAGTAAAGTAGCCTGTCTGTTGCCCTCCCTTACCCATTTGCTCTGCCAAAGTCCAAATCCAGCTGTGGACATGTGCAACTGGTGTGGTCAGTGAGGCCTTCTGCTGGAAGAGCCATTGAATTAACAGCTGTGCTGACAGCCAGCCGCGTGCCTGGCAAGCTGACCAAGACGAGGAAGGGCTTCAGAGGCAGGGGCTGAAGATGATGGGCTAAGTGCCAGGAGGTATGGTCAGGTTGTTTGGTGTTTTTTGTTTTTTTTTTTTAATATCTTGGTGGGGATTTAAAATAACTTTTTTTCTTTTTTATTCCCCTCTATGTACCCTTTGAAAAAGAAATGTGTCCTTATATTTGAAGTCACCTTCTATTTAGGCCAGTACGGTAGTTCTGGGTAAATCCATGAGAACAGCCAGAGTCTACAAGGAGAAACCACAACGAGGTGGAGAAGAAAGTATTCAAAATTTGTTTTGGCAGAAATTGGTTAATTAAGTCTGTGTAGCATTACACAAGACCTTAGCTTGGCCAGCTTACTATCTTTGTTAAATATGTGGCTTCCCAGGAGTAAATCTGGATGAAATGTCTTAGCATTGTTTAATTCATTTTTTTCATAGGGAAAGCACAAAAATTTGTGCAATTGCCTTTATTGGACCAAAGAAATATATGTATGTTTGCATTATCCCATGAAACTCCCTTTTCCAGAAAGAAGAAAATCTATTGATAGTGTTGGTGAGTTTAGGTCCTGTATTGAGTGAAATGGCAGTATCACTGGTAAGTGATAAAAATGCTCCATCACTACCACTGGAACTGCAGAAATCAACCAGCAAAATCTGTGACATTATTTATAATGTATTAAGAATATTGATGTATCAAGTCAATGTCCACCTTAGAGATGATTTTGGACAAATACCTCATAGTTCCTAGTTTTAGCAGCTGTTGCTAGACCTATATTAGATAGTATCTCTTTAGATACTAGTCAGATGATTGAAATAAATTTATTGAGGTTCATGACAATATTTTCTGAGTGTAGAAAAGTCTTTCCTGCAGGAAGAGTATGATCTGGGGAGTTTAAATGGGCTTAAAATGTAAGTAAAAGACCCCAGAGATACAGGAGAAAAAGGACTTAGGGACATTCTGGTTTTCTTCTCGGTTCTGTAGCTTATCTTTTAACACACAGTACACCTAAATATGTTCAAGGTCTATTCTTCTTCCCAAGTATAGGAAATAAATTAATTAAAATAGAGTTAATTTATATTTAAAATAAATTTAGGCTACGTGAGGAAATTAACAGCAATTTTCTGTCCCAAAATAGCATACTAAAGATATTTTACAAAAATAATCTCTTGAGTTAATTTGTTTTGTTTGTTTCAAATTCTGTCAAAATTAGAGACACATTCGGTATGAATAAACAAAGTAGAAAAAAATGGGATTTTAAGTGGTTTGTGGATTTCTCAAGGTAGGGAAAGTTAGGAAGAGATTATCAAAAGGTAAGCCAGTTCAAAAAGCTGGGCATAATTCCTGTGGCCTATCTTGTTCCTATAACTATGCCAAGAGCTGTCCTTACTTCTGGCATGGATTTCTGTGATACAAGGGAAAGTGTTGGGCTGTACAGTCAGCAGTTTCCAAATCTGTGTCACTCGTGTGTTCTCTGCACTCTTCATCTAATGGATTACTAGGCTTGAGTTACACTGTGGGCCAAAAAAGCTCAAACCGTGAGTATGATTATTACAAGCAGACTATGAACAAGAAAGCAGTGCTGCAGCTTAGTACTATAAAGCTTTTATCATGACCTTTTACAGTGAGTAAAATGAGTTCAAGTAGCTGTGTGGATTTTTATATATATGGTACATAGGCATCAGTTATGCACCCATTGCTGTCTTACTATAAAGCTGACCAAAGTCTTGGCCTAGACTATGCTTGATTTCATTCAGCTTTGAAATTTTATGCTTCTTTTATTTTAAATCAAACATAACACTCAAGGTATCCTGAAGAACTCGGAGTAAAGCTGAATGCAGTGATACAAATATAAAACTCCATGAACAGATTGTTCTGGTAATCTTCTTGGTTGCAAATGCGAAGGTAATAGATGGCCACTAAGTCTCTTTCCCATATGGCTTTGTTTCTTTTTCCAAAATGCACCAGTATTTATTAGCAGATTTTTTACTTTGGTAATTAACAAAATGCTGTAATTTCCCTCTTTTTCCAGTATAAATCTGTGGAGCTTTTTGAATTGTTATAATGTTGCCATGCTTAGGACAACAGATTGAGTGAAAGCTAAAGATAGCTTTGAATCTTTTGGTATCAAGGTACTAATGACCTCTGCAGACATTTCAAATACAGTTTTTCTCTCTTCAGCCAGGTGTGGCTTAACCCACTCTATTTTTCCCATAAGCAATATGATGGCCACTACACAACTTTCTTCTCATACTATAAAGAATGCTTTCAAAAGGTTAGAGTCATGCTTTTTGCAACACAGAAGAGCCTTTGCTAATTTCTCTCTTCCTGTTGTTAAATTACTACCCTTTTCCACTCTGAAATTTGATGGCCTGACAATATTTGTCCCTCAAAATCTCAGGTTGTAAATTGTGCTGGGTTGTATGTTCTAATTTATGCATGCATGTTTCCTACCCTGACAAAGTGTTTATGAATTAAAGTAAAAAAACCAACTATTTCTGCAGGATTTGTACTCAATAATAATTTTTCTAAATTTGGAGTACCTTTAGATTCCAAGAAAGAAAACTTAAGGGTTTAGTACTGTAATAAAAGCATTGAAGTCCTTGCAAATGAATTTATCAGGAATTCATTCTTCATGTGCTACGTGGAAGCACGTAGGACTTAAAAAGGGTATTGTAAAACTCCTGATAGTATTTGCTGCTGCTTCTCAGAGAATATGCAGATGTTCTGCTGTTGATTTGTTTGCAGCCACCTAGCTATACTGTAAGATCTCTGGCTAGTAAAATCCTTGCACACGTATTATGGGAGTTCTGTGCTTTGCTCCAAGCTCCAGGAGAGTGACAACTTCAGCCTGAATTTTTCTAACTCATTCCACAAAATGTAATTTTGCCAGTGCCCAGTGTCAGAAAGTGTGAGCTCTGGTTAATAAGGTGGTTTTGAATACTATTTGTATACATTAAGTAGTTTTAAAAATGTTAGTCCGATGTGTCCTTTGTAGCTTGTTCATTATTTTTAGAAAACATTTCAGCTACAGGCTGGCTTCTCTAAGATGTCATCCAGACTTACACCATGGCTGCTTTTTTTTCATGCTGTGGTATGGCAATGCTGTGACATTCTCCATGGCAGTTGCTTCAAGTGTGATGAAATTTCAGATTCAAATTTTTTCTTAAGGGTTCTGTTTCAAACTAAAGACATGAATCTCTACCTGTCATCTTGGTCTAAACATATGGTTCAGGAAAGCACCTGCATCTACTAAAAGTACCCTGCTGAAGCAAATGGCAACAAATCCTTTGATAAGCAGTAAAGAGGATGGGTGTCCTTTGGGTATTTCCCCAGGGATATTTCCTTTTGTATTGGCATTTAAGGGATTGAATGTGGCAGAGAAGTTTTCTTTTGTTCCTTCCTTACCATCCAAAGTGTCCATCCAGACAGGCAGATGCTTTGTCAAAAAGGTTGCATGTGCAAGACTGTTTCTTCAGAGTACTGAAAATCTTAAGTACCTCCATATATCAAGAAATACTTTATAATCAACTACCCATCCTGAAGGGAAGGAATCCCCAAGGAAAAACAATCGTATATCATGATTATCTTGTGTTACTGCCACCCTTTGTACATCTGTCCATAGATACAAGAGTTGTGTCTTGTAATTCAAGGCGAGATGTTTTTTCTGTAGCACTGATTCCTATTGTCAGGGATGACCCCACTGATAACAGAACAGCCTACCCCTTCTCTGGGTGGGGAAACATTTGTGTTTCACTAGAAATGTTTGGTTAACAGAAGCACAAGAAACTAAACCACAAAATCTAAAAAGGGAAGTTTAAATGTATTTTTTATAGGAGCGGATCTGTAATAAAAACAATAAAATCCAGTGTTTAAGCTTTATAGAAATAATTTAATGACCAGCTGCAGCAATAAACACCTTTCCGTTTTGATTGGGTCTTAACTCCTCCATCCAGTGATTAATTGCTCCGTGAAAGACAAACACATTACATTATACCTTAAGTATAACATCCTGTTTTAAAGATTCCACTAGTACAGTTTAAATGTTTTTGAACCTATTCAGACTTTAAAAGGATATTTCAAGGATCCTCCATTTATCATTACTTCTTGCATGTATCCAGAACCGAGGCAATAACTGGCCAGTATTTCCTTTCTTGCATTCAACTTTGTCTTTGCTTACATTGGTATTCTCTTTAGATAGAAAGTAATACACTATTGTGGTGTCATAACTTGTTTTCATTGGAAACACCATGGAAAGTACAGGATGAAGAGTGTATTTTACTGAAATTGTGGGAGAAATTAGAACTTTATTAAAATTCTGTAACTGATTTCTGTGCAGGATAAAACATGTAACAATGCGTTATTATTAAAACCATACTAATTGCAGATAACACAACAGGCACTAAGACAATGATTTAAAGATAGTTTGGATATAAAATAGGTTTTGTCTGTTGATCTAAAAGGGAAATAATGATAATAAACAATAAGAATCAAAATAATTATAATAAAAATATCTTTTATGATAATAAAAATATCTTAATTTGTCTACTCGTCTTCTTGCACAATTAGGCTTTGTTTCTTAGTTGTTTCTTAGATGATGTGATACAATAGGTTGGACTTACTGATCTTGGAGATCTTTCCCAAACTGGTTAATTCTGTGATTTTTGTGATTCAATGAAGCCTGAAAAAGAGACACTATATGGCACTACCATCAAGAAATCTGTGTCACAGCATAAGTTTTTATGTATAGATGAAGTGTGAACATGATTTGGTTTTTGAATTCCATTTTTATTTTACTGTTTGTTATAACCTTCACTGGCTTCACTTGGAATTCCATTTCAGAATTGCAAAAGGCTTGAGGTAGGAATCAACATCTTGAGATTATCTGGTCCAACCCTGTGCTCCAGCAGGGTCACCTAGAGACAGTTTTGCAGGATATTGTCCAGCTGGCTTTTAAATGGCTGCATGCAAAGTGGGAGATTCCACAAACTGTTGCTCTATCTCTCTTACAGTAAAAAGGTGTTTCCTGGTATTCACACAGCACCTTCTATTTGTGCCAGCTGCCTCTTGTCCTGTCACTGAGCACTGCTGAAAGGAGCCTGACTCCCTCTTCTTTGCACTCTCTCTTCAAGCATTTGTCTACATTGATAAAGTTCCCTTGAGACTCTTCTTCAGGAGAAACAATTGGAGCATTTCTCTCAAACAAGTCCCTTAGTCATTGTAGTGGTCCTTTGCTGGACTATCTCTGATAGTTCCACATCAAACTCATCCTGGGGATTTTATATTAGATTAAAATGTTTGTCCTGGGATGATTCCTTTTGTGAAAAATCAGCACAGTCTAACATTTGTACTTTAATGGTTTCTCTGCTGTTTTCCCATCCAGAGCAACAGCAGATTCTTTAATTGAAATGGGGCAAAGACCTAGTTCAGGATAACTTCTTCCTTTCAGTCTTCTGTGGCTCTGAATACTGTTGACAAGACACATCAATGTTTGATGCATGCTCCTTTGCTAAGGTGGTAGTCTTTGGTTACTTGCTGTGTTTTCCCATAGCTGCCTGAGAGCCTAGAGTGAGTGGAACTTGGCAGAAATGGTTATGGAAGATGAGGCACTAATACTGAGAGCCAGAACAGCTGGATGACAGCATCCTTACTTAAAGGGAAAAGTGCTGACTGTAAGAACTCTAAAGAAATCTAGAGCTTAAGGGTAGGGTTTAGTAACCATCCAGTCCCAGGAAACTGGATGTAGTCACCTAGGCCACTGGGGGAAATTGGTCAGACTGAGATAAATCTCTCTCCTCATTTCATGATCTGAAAGGAAAGAATTGATGGACCTAACTTAAATTACAGCTAGGTGAATTTGACTGTATAAAGGCTTGTATAATAAAGATAATGTTAAGTAAAAGTCAGATTCTTTATGCTTGAGGTACAAGGTCTTTGGAGACGAAGATCTAACATTCAACTAAATATTTTCTATCAGTTGACTTCAAAAAATTATAGAAATTCCCTGCTGTTAGCACCCACTAACATAAGTGTTAAAATGCATCTGCTTTGTCCAGAAGAATCAATTAGACAATGCAAACATGAATTATGTTTTCAAGTGCTCATGTAGGTATTCAAATTGGAAAACTGCAGTCAACATTTAACTGATGCTAAGGACAACAGGCCAAACTGTTTCTTATGCTTCTCTTGTACTTGGTGAGAGATCTGGCCCCATTTGAGTCAGGCAGTAGGATAGTGAACTATTCAGTACTTCTCAAGGGAATAGCTGTCAGATATTTAGCTACTTCTTAAAAGTACTAATTCCTTGTTGTTAAGTTGTTTACTGGTTCTCATTACAAGTGCAATGTTATTTGTGATTCCTGAAATAAGAGGAGCAACATGAAACATTCAGTTAAAGCAGTAGAAAAATATATCTTAAATGTGTACAAGAATATAGGAAAATGGTCAGGAGTACAATACAACTGATGGACATTGAGCAAGGGAAAATAAGTCATAAACAGAAGTCATTACAAGTCAGAATACCATGTGAAAAAAAAAAACCCTGTTCTTTCCAACTTTCCTTTTTTTTTGCAGAGCTTGTTTAGGTATTTAAATAGCATTTGTTTACTTGATTTGGGAGAGAAAATAGAAAAATGTGATATCTTTTTATGATGAGGGCAGATGTTATTTGAAGAAGACTTGCTTTCTGTTACTGTATAATAGTCTGGAAAATACAGAAGCATAAAGATACACACATAGTGATCAAGGCCATAAAGCTGACCTAAAACTCTGTATGTGCAATCTCAGCATATGAACGTTATCATCTGAATCCATGTAGTTGGAGATCAGCAGGACATGTATGAAGGAGTGCATACAGCAAGTGGCACTCTGTGTGCTGTTTCATTCTCTCATTGCCTACCTTAGGACTTGGTGTTCCAGGTCTGAAATAGGTGTCTGTGCAG
>WBNM01043862.1:0-96853 GCA_013399055.1 Ramphastos sulfuratus | reverse complement strand
GTGATACTGTGTGTGTGTGATACATTTATTTATACAGCATTGATTAAAGAATGTTGTAAAGACAATGTACTGTTCCAAATTAACCATAAGTATTTTAGGTTTTGCAGAGATAGGCTATCTCAAATCACCTCTCTATCCACCACCTGCCTTATTAAAGCTTTCAGGAGGATCAGTTCCATGATCTTCACAGGCATAGAGATGAGGCTGACAGGTTGGTAGTTCCCATGGTCCTCCTTTCTACCTTATTTTAAAATGGGTGTAGTATTTCCCTTCTTCCAATCACCACGGGCCTCACCTGACTGCCATGACATTTCAAATATCACAGAGAGTGGCTTGGCAACCACATCAGCCAATTCCCTCAGACTCTGGGGTGTGTCTCATCAGGTCAAATAGACTTGTGTATGTTCAGTTTCCTCATATGGCCATGAACCTGATCTTCTCCTACAGTAGAAGGGACTCTGTCCCTCCAGTGAAGATTTTTGCAAATAGTATTTTATGATTTGTTTTTAAAATTCTGACTAAGTGATACTAAAATATCTCAAAGCATGTGTTGTTTTAAAAACACTGGGGTGTCCTCATTTCTGCGCTGCCTGCTAAAATGTTTATGCTGTGACTAAAGGATGGCAATTTACGCCGTATCCAGATCACAGAGGAACTGCTTCACGCAGGCACTACGGCTGATCATTTGTACACTAGGAAAACTGTTAACAGTGACCAAACTGCTAATTTAAGAAGACTTTCATGACAGTAAAAAAAATAATCAGACAAATAGACAAAAAACAAAAGTAAAAAACCAGACAAATCTTACTATCGCGTAAGATTTGCTCACCAAAAAATAGCCCAGAAGGAGCTATAATGAAAGTAAATGAAACAAAAATTCTTAATTTCAGACAGAGAAAAAGATGGTATTATTTCCTTGACTCTTTGTCTTTTGATTTTACTCCTGGTATAACTTGTTATAGTGGGGCTAACTGAACCAGGAAAAGCTGAGTATGGTGAACTAAGAGACCACAATTTGAAGTAGGAAGGTGCTTACCTACCATTGCAGAAGACGTTACTGATTCAGTGAGGTGTTAGAAGGATTCATATTCATGTCCATCTAGAGTGGCAGATATGATCAGGCCTGAAACATTATCTTTGCAATGCTAAATTTTTTAACACTGCTAACTGATTTTTCTGGTTAATTTTGGATTACACTCTACAAAAATGTCAAGTGTTCTGTAAATAATAGAGCAAGAAATGAACTTACGTCACTGATGGTGAATTACTTCACTAACACTAATATAGTTATCTTAGAACTGCTTCACCTGCCATGGAGTGAGTAAAACATCCAAAGGGATTATAAAAATATGATTTTAAATATCTGTCGCTACATTGCATAATAGTTTAGTGAGACTTCTTTGCGGATCATCTTGTGGCATATTTTTGCCTCTTGTACTCACTGCACAAACCAGCAGCAAGATGCTTCAACACAGAGACGCTTCTCACAAACAGATGGCTGTCTGGGGACCAGAGTTTGCATACTAAATAACACATCATTTACTATAGCCTCATTGGAGGATCAAAATTACGAGTCCCATATGTCATCATGGGAGAGTGCTATGTGCCTTTGTTGAGTCTAATCAGAACACCATTGTTAAATGGGTGGATTAACTCTGCTATTAACTGATACACAGACACTGGTAGGTGTTCAACTCTTTACCAGCTTTAAAGAAATGTAAATAGAATGATACCTGTGCTTTGTGTCATAGAGTGTGTAACCCTGCCACAGTAAGGCTTGTAAGCAGTTCTGTCTCTGCTTTATGGAATCAACAGCCTGGAAATTTTTTTGAAGCATAATACCTTGAGTTATGTTCAGGATAAATTATTTTAGATGGAAATGAGTCATGCTTCTGTGGCTAAATGCCTTTCTGAAATTGCTCAATAAGAAATAATAGGGAGTCAGTTTTATGGTGATGAAAACAACACCCTGAGAAAGACTGGTGTGGGTAACAGCTTTGCTAGCTTTGACATTCATGAAATATGGAGAAGCTTTACTCAACCAGTGAGTTGCAGCATGAAAGCAAGAAGTCTGAGTGTAGCTGTATGTCTGGTGGTGGATTTTTAATGATTACTTTTAATAGCTCTCAGTCATCAGAACATTGCTGTGGTTAATTAGATTTGGTTTGGATGCCAACAGGAGAGGCAGATGTGCCGATTCACACTAGAAAATAGAATTAACCCTTAAGAGGCATTAGAATTTTCTAAGAAAATTAAGATACTTCTACCCCTCCCTTCAGACTGAAGCTGATGATGTATCGAGAAGGCTCTGACACTGCAGGTATGCAAGACAACACAAAACAAAAGAAAATTGACCTAAAATAAGAAAGAGCTTATCTCTTTGCTGTGTGTAGCTCCAGAATAAGTTTAGCAATTTTTGGGTAGGGAGGTGAGAGAGAAGGTAATATCAGCAATGGATTACATGATTTGGCTGGGCTTTGCAAATGACAGCAGTGTGCACAGCGTGGACTAGAGGACTGAAGCAGTGCCCTTAATTCAAAAGAATTAGGCCTAGAGGCAAAAAATTATGCTGCAGCAAGACAGACTAAAGCATGAAAGCACACACAACATTTGAGAGCTTTGTATTGGATAAAGAAAGGTGAGTAGGCAAAAGTTATTTCAGAAACAATGATATCAACACTACAAAGAAGATGAACAGCTAAAAGCTGGGCTGCATAACACTGATCTTAGAGGATGTGATTGTACAGTTAAATACCAGCTGGGAAAGAATTTGTTCTGTAACAAGGCTGGGAGGAAATGTATGTTAGATAGAGCTTCATCTAAGTGCAGCCACTGGCAGGGCATTAAAGTCATTGAAGAAGATATTGAAGACAGTCCAGTAGACGGGACATATAGCTGTACAGACCGCAGCTGGAAAGCTCAAAGTAAGCCAGAAAGGCTGGATGGTTGGGCCCAAAGGATGGTGGTGAATAGAGTTAAATCCAGCTGATAGCCAGTCAAAACTGGTGTTCTCCAGGTCTCAGTACTGGGACCAGTTCTCTTTACGATCTTTATCAGTAACCTGGATGATGGGATTGAGTGCCCTCAGTAACTTTGCCGGTGACATTAACTTGGGAGGGAGTATTGATCTCCTTGAGGGTAGGAAAGGTCTACACAGGGATTGGTGTCCAGGTTGGATCAATGGGGCAAGGATAACTGTGTGAGGTTTAATGAAGCCAAGTGCACTTGGGTCTCAACAAACCCATGCAATGCTTTGGGCTTGAGGAAGAGTGGTTGGAAAGCTGCCCAGTAGGAGAATACCTGGAGAGGTTGATCAACAGGCAGATGAACATGAGCCAGAAGTGTGCCCAAGTGGCCAAGAAAGCAAACAGCATCCTGAATTGTATCAGTAATATATGACAAGCAGGATCAGGGAAGTTATCATCCCGCTGTACTCAGCACTGCTGAGGCCGCACCTTCAGTACTGTATTCAGTTTTGGGGCTTTCACTACGAGAAAGATATTGATATCTTGGGGCAGGCAGGTCCAGAGAAGAGCAATAAAGCTGGTGAAGAGTCTGGAGAACAAGTCTTATGAGGAAAAGCTGTGGGAACCGGGGCTGTTTAATCTGTAGAAGAGGAAACTGAAGGGAGACCTTTTCATTCTTCACAAGTAGCTGAAAGAAGTTTGTAGGGTCTCTTCTTTCTAGTAACGNTGTAAATTCACACAATGCATCAACTCCTGCCTGCACCCCTTCCTCTAACTCACAGAAACAGAGGAAATTATGAGCACCCATTCCTTTCAGGCATGCCCTCGAGCTTCACAGTATTAATTCTGCCTAGTTTCTCTCTTACTGCATCATTTGTGCCCACGTGAAAGAGCAGCAGTGGATAACAGTGTTTCTAACAAGTCATGGCACCCTGTCAGCGACATCCCAAATTTTAGGGCCTAGATGGCAGCAACCTTCTTAAGATGCCCAGAGGAGCCGACGAACAGGTGCCTCTGTGACTCTTAACACTTGCATCCCTCACAATGAGCCCTCACATTTTGTTTGGGTGTTTCTTGCATGGGCTGCTGGTACAGTTACTGCCTGCAGTGCTGGCTCATAGGTGCCATGGGCTGTTAGATAATGATTGGATTCAGTGATCTTAAAGGTCTTTTCCAACTAAAATGATTCTATAATTCTATGCATAATCCAAGGTAAAACCTCTAGGAATGCTACTGTTGCCCTAAAGCAATAAAAACCATTTAGAGTGGGATTCAGGCTGTGACCAAAATACTTCAATTAAGAAATCTGTAAATGTTTTCTTATGCAGAAGATGTCTAAGCTTCTATTTGAGCCAGCAGCTTTGTGGAGTTCAAGTTGGTCAACCATATATAAGCATCTAGCCCTCTTCAATGAGACATGGAATACATGGAGGTCCTGTTTCATAGCTGTAAACCCTATGTGAATATCTTCACTACCCAAAAGAGATACACATTGGGCAGGATATGTTTGCCTAGCCATGAATGTTTAGTGTTATTCTAGGTGCAATGGTGTATTTTGCTGAATCTCCGGTGGCTATAGCAGCAGCTGTACCAGCAAGGAATGGATTTCTAGTGGGCTCTGCACCTAGCTGCTGGTCCTTTGTGGAGGATTTTTTATATCTCTAGAGTACCTCAAACAGTGCTAAGTACCCATGGTTAGGAAAATGAATTCTACCTCTAGCATCTGGTCATAGTATTGTGGAAAGACCTCTGGACAAAATGTGAGTTCCAATTCCCCTGCTACTTCAGCCAAAAAACTCAAGCCCTTAGCGTAACATAATAAAACATTTTATCACTGTATGCCAGCCAATATTGCAGTTCTGTTTAAATGTTACAGGACAGATACTTTCAATACTTTTCTCTAACATCTTAAAAAATATGTAAATATCATGTGCAGATTGTAAAAACTCTGGGAGGAACATTTCTGGTCTAGTCTCACCTCAGATGACCAACCATGTTAAGGAAATGGTCAAGTGTCTTTAATATCTTAGGAGTTGGATGCCTTGAGCATAATCTTCCTGGGAGAAAACTTGTAAGAATAACACCCCACCCCTGAAAATAAAGTAAAATAAAATTTAAAAAAATAGATTACTCTTCACCTTTCATGGTGTAGCCTTACCAGAAAAAATGCCAGCTGGATAAAGGTCTGTTGAGTTGGCAGCCAGCCACAACTGGTGTTGTCCAGGGCTCACAAAGGTTCATGGTAGATATGTCACTCATCTCTTCCCATCTCATGTTGCTCTGTTTTTCTGTTTACCATAATCCCTGAATATGCTCATGGTGTTTGCTGGAGGGAGGAGGAAGTCAGTGCAGAGGAGGAAAGTGGTGCCTGTAAAAATATCCCCAGTGTGGGGCTTGGCCCAGCTGCCCCTGAACCCCCCAGCAGCCCAACCCAGCACATAAGAGGGAATGATTGTCTCTATGCTGTGGCTCTATCCTCCTCAGCAAAGGGAATCCTGCTATGCATTGTACAAAATCCTGTTAACACCAACTGAAGGATTTCTTCTGCATTCTCTTGGAGTCACAGCAGTACCATAAATGCTATTTTCCTAGTGAATGCAGTGTCACCAGGGTGATGAAGTAATGAGACAAGCAAAGCTTAACATAGTGAAAAAAAAAACAAACAACAGTTTGATGTGTGGTAAAAGCACTTTACACTGCTTATGTAGCATACCTGCAGTTTACTTCAATGACAAATCCAGCCGTTACAAATTATCTGCTTAGAGAGTTCTGCACAGTGAAGGAAAGACATTCAGTCTTAACTAAACTAAGCCCTTTTAATAAAGAGGTGATATTGGCTTTTCAGACTGCAGATAAAACATTGATTATAAGTGACAAACTACAAGCCATTCTGTTTTAACCATGAAACAGTATTATTGAAAGTACTAGAAAAGAGGCAGTCTGAAAAAGCAAAATGAAATAAAAAGTTACTTTATTGATCAGAAAAAAATGCTTGAACATAGATGTATATCTCATGAGGCAGGTGACTACACAGGAGACAAGGAACCAGGAAGAGTGATGTAGCAAGAGAATCTTGTGGAACTTCGTTTCATAGTATGAAATATTGTAAATATTTCCAAGTGAGGAAGATTCTGTTTCAGGTCAGCTACTTGGGCCTTCTCACATTCTTGCCTTTTTGCTTTTAGAAAGATTCTTTTCATCTCAAAATAAAGTTCCCATAATGCAGGTTCACAACTGAGCAAACCATCTGTCTTTTCATTGGCAGAGGTGAAGATTACCCAGAGTTTTGCCCTGTGAGAACTGTACTTGTGGAGAAATTTAATTCAAGTGGTTTAATGGAAGGAGAATGACTTTTACAGTTAAAAAAAAAAAAAAGTTTTCATCTCTGCATTCAAAATGTTTGTTTGTTTTGGGGTGGTGTTTGTTTTTGTTTCATTTTGGTTTGGTTTGTTTTTTTCCTGCTCTCAAAATGCCAGTCGGATGTTTGCCAATAAGAACGGCATAGAGAGTGAGCTCAGCTGTATATTTGGCCTTTCTAGTCCATTATTATATTTTCAGTTAGTTGGACCTTAGCAGAGAGATTTTTACCCTCTATGTATTTCTACTAATTTTCTGGATTTTGTTAAGGTGCTACTTGCCATTTGCCTACTGTGGGTAAAGTTGGTGTGCTCTAGCAGTGACAGTGCAGCCTAGCTTTCCATTTAACTTCTGCAGAGGAGAGCAAAAGGGACAACTTTAAATGCTGCTAACAATTTTCACTTTCTCTTCTAGGATAGGCCCATCATGATTCACAGGAATAACCTTATTTTCTTGATCTGGCAAAGGTTTATTTTATTTGCTATTAGAACCAGTCTGTGTTTTCACTCTGGTTAGTCTCATTGAAAGAACGCTGGAGCCTTATGCTATGGCAGTAGAAAATTCTTATAATATTTTGCAAGAGATTGATTGTCTCCCATGCAATTGTTATATTTAACACACCTCTACTTAGTATAATTGATTATAAGACAACAATACATAGCACAACTACTCTCTTGTTGGGGCCTAGATTGAGATAATTCTTTTATGTAGGTAGTGGTAAAGGGTCCTGAGTGAATTTCAGTCTTGTACCAAAATTCTGTGTGCTTCAATGATGGTTAGAATCCACACAATTTTCTTCTGAATTTCTTTATTTACCTATCAATGTGATATCAAATTATTCTCATATCCACTTTCAGTAAAAGATATGGAAAGGTGAAGCCTAGAGAGATTAAAATTTGCTGGTATTGATATAGGGAGGTGCTACAATAAACAGAAATGAAGAAGAGGTCTCTGTACTTAATGTCACAAGCATGACTTCTTCCATCTTGTTCTTACAGTGCAATGAATCAGAGAAAAATGGTCGTGAAGTAATTGCTGCTTGAGGTCAGAATTTTAAAACAGATGACATTATTCTCTTAGATGATTTTAGATTTCTTCCAATTTAGGTCTGCATTTACCTTCTCTGTCTGAAGAGGTTTTAGAAGCATCTCATATCCCTATTTGCTCATTTTACAGCTGTACAGGATGAGTAGTAATTCTCCTGTTGTGAAGAATTGCTGTCTCTGTATTGGCCTCTGATATTTCATTATTTTTTATAAGCTTCACTATTGGTATTCTTCCCATTAAAGCACCTTTTCTATACCATGCCAGGGTCTTTTGCACTTACTGGGGCAGCACATGCACCTGTTGTGTCACCTCACTCATTCTGAGTTTCACAACAGGAAACCTGGTAGTTTCAGTGCTCTCTTCATCTGAAATCAACAGCTCTTAGCTAATTCTGGTAATTCAGTCTGTAAATTAGCCTTAGTTACAGTTTGCTGTAAATAATGACCAGGATGGGGATGAACTGAATTTTCCAGCTTTTTCTCTGAACAGTCCCTAGAAATCAGTGGTTAAAGTGCAGTGTCCAAAACTAGGTATAGTATTAGAGGAAAGGCTTTAGCAGTGGGTCGTATAGAGCAAGGACTGCTTTGTGCCTCTTGTAGGTCATATTCTAATACACACACTCCTTAATATTAAGATAGTCCTAGCTGCTTTTCAGCTTGTGATCTCTCATGATGTCTTCAGTTTCTAATAGAGTATTTGTATTGAATTGTTTCCCTAGGCATCTGTGAGAGTCAATAACCTTACACAAATACCTTGCATATATCCCAGTTGAATTTCATCCTTGTTTTTCAGAGCTCATTTTGTATTGCAATTGTGTTCCCAAGGCAATCTTTTTTTTTTCCTCAGACTTGTTACCTACACATTTAGTAGCCTGTATTTTCTGTGCAGTCACCCAAGTGATAAATGAGGTTATTGAATAGTACTTGATCCAGGGCATATTCCTGCTGAATTGTACATCTTTCCATTTTGGTAATCAACAACAGATCACAACTATCTGAAGTTTTCTAACTAATGTTACATCCAACCCCTGGTAGTTATATCATGTTTTAGAAAAAGAAAGCCTAATCCTTTTTGCTTATGAAATTGCATGTGGTACTTGGCAAGCACATCAAGGGCTTATGTCAAAGCAACTGCTTCTGCCTGTGAGGCAGTCATGGCAAAAGCCAGGCTGGTTTCAGACTATTTGTTCATAAAAGCTTTGTGTTTGTATGTCTTCACTCAAGTTTTTACTTCAGAATTTTTTTAGCAGAATTTTAATGACAATTTTGGTGGAATAGTTTATAATCCCTTAACTCTTCCTCTTTAAGGACAGGTGTTTTGTTTGCCCTCTATTTCTGTCCTCTACAACTTCCACAGCTATTTCTCTGAGGCTGCTTTAGCCAATTCTAAATATCCTAGGCTGACATTTATCAACTACGCTCCTCCTCCATCCCTTCTAAGCTGTAGTTACAGGCTGAAAAATTAATGCCCAAAAACATTACTTGCATTTTATCATATCCTGCCTATATATATATACATATACACACTATATATAAATATACACACTATCCATCTATCTATCTATCTATCTATCTATCTATCTATATATATATATATATATACTCTATCTATCTATCTATCTATGTTTTTCCCCTCAGGACACAGAGCACGTACAGATATAATGATGAGTGGTAGTGTATAAAATAATGGGTTCTGTGTTAGAATCATAGAATGGTAAGTTTGGAAGGGACCTCAAGGATCATCTAGTTCCAACCCCCTGCCATAGGCAGGGACACCTCCCACTAGTACAGGTTACTCAAGGCCTTGTCCAAACTGGCCTTGAACACCTCCAGGGAGGGAGCATCTACAACCTCCCTGGGCAACCTGTTCCAGTGCCTCACCACCCTCACTGTAAAGAACGTCCTCCTGACATCTAGTTTAAATATTCCCTCTGCCAGTTTAAACCCATTGCCCCTAGCATAGTTACTTTTTTGCCATGTGCTGTGGGTTGAAACGTGCTCTAGGAAGTGCTGATGTAGGATCTGAGGCCAGTCAGTCTCACCTCTGTGCCCAGTAAGATCATGGAGCAGATCCTCCTGGAGGCACTACTGAGACAGAAGAATAGTGAAAAGGTGATTGAGTACAGTCAGCATGGTTTCACCAAGGGCAAATCATGCCTGACAAACCTGGTGGCCTTCAATGAACAGGTCACAGCATTAATAGATGAGGGGTGAGCAACNGACTTGATGATCTTTGAGGTCTCTTCCAACCTTGCTATACTGTGATACTGTGATACTGTGTGACAGACTGAAAGAGTTGGGGCTGTTCATTCTGGAGAAGAGGAGGCTCCCAGGTGACCTTCTTGTGGCCTTGCAGTATCTGAAGGGGGCCTACAAAAAAGCTGGGGAGGGACCGGAGCAAAGCTGGAGGTGGGAAGACTCAGATTGGATGTTAGGAAGAGGTTCTTCAGCATGAGAGTGGTGAAACCCTGGAATGGGTTGCCCAGGGAGGTGGTTGAGGCCCCATCCCTGGAGGTGTTTAAGGCCAGGCTGGATGAGGCTCTGAGCAGCCTGATCTAGGGTAGGGTGTCCCTGCCCATGGCAGGTTGGGTAGGAACTAGATGATCCTTGTGGTCCTTACCACCCCGGACTGATTCTAGGATTCTAATCCCTGCCTCTCGAAAATTAAAAAAAAAAATGGTGGCAAACAAATACCAGGAGCAAGGTTACATTTTGCACTGTAAAGCCAATATTGCTTTTCAAGTGCCAGCTGGATTCTTTTCTGAATTGGGAAGTCTTTAATGTAATTGCCTGAAACACCCTAATTTGACTGTTAATTCCTTATTAAGATTGCAAGGTAATTAGGAAGTAGTTTGATTATATTTATTTAATTTACTACATTAGCTAGTCTCTGTTCTAATAAGATTATGTCCAATTAAAATGTAATTACTTCTAGACTTCCTCAGACAAATAACTGCACGAGGGAGTCCTTTTCATGCTTGGGAAAGCCCTTTATTGTTTTCATTCACCCTTTCCTGCCAGAATGTGGTGGAGTTTTTGGGTTTTGATTGGTTGGGGTTTTGTCATGAATATAAATGAGTGAGTAATATCAGTGGTGGAAGTAGATGTGGCTCACCAGAGGTTTTTCTGCAATAGCAGCCTGGCTTCCCTTTCCCTTTTGGCAACTTTGCCTTCAGCCTCCCTTCTTCCCATTTTCTTGATGTCAGCATCCTTCCACAGCTTTCCAGGCTTTTTTTTCTACACAGTCTCCAGCACAGTAACCTTTTGTTCTAGTTGCTTTGAGGCATGACCACAAAACTATGGTCATTAAAGTACGTGAAAAAACTATGGCAATTCATAGAATCATAGAATGGGTTGGGTTGGAAGAGACCTTGAGGATAATGTAGTTCCAACCCCCAAGCCATGGGCATGGACACAGACACGTCCTACTAGACCAGGTTACTGAAGGTCCCATCCAACCTGGTTTTGAACACCTCCAGCAATGCAGCCTCCACAGTTTCTCTGGGCAACCTGTTCCAGCACCTTACTGTCCTCATGGGGAAGAATTTCTTCCTACTGTCTAATCTAAAACATTATTATTCCAGTTTGAAGCCATTAGTCCTCATTCTATGAGGCTTTGTAAAAAGTCCCTCCTCAGCTATCCTGTAGGTCCCCTTCAAATACTGTAAGGCTGCTATAAGGTCTTCCCAGAGCCTTCCCTTCTCCAGGCTGAACAACTCCAAATATATCCACATATCTTTATAGGAGAGGTGCTCCAGTCCTCTGATCATCTTTGTGGTCCCTCTCTGGGCCCTCTTTAACAGTTGAATGTTCTTGTTGTGTTGTGGGCTCCAGAGCTAGGCACAGCACTCAAGGTACTCCACTCTCACAAAAGCAGAGTGGCAGAATCACCTCTTTCAATCTGCTGGCCATACTTCTTTTGATATGGCCTAGGATATGCTTGTCTTTCTGGGCCACAAGCACGCTTTGCCAGTTCATGTTTAGCTCCTCATCAACCATCATTCCCAAGTCCTTCTCCTCAGGATTGCTCTCTACCCATTCATCATCCAGTCTGTATTTGTACTTGGGATTGCTCTGACACAGGTGCAGGATGTTACATCTGGCTTTGTTGAACTTCACGAGGTTGGCATTTGCCCACTTCTCCAGCCTGTTGAGCTGCCTCTGCATGGCATCCCTTTCCTCCAGCATGTTGATTATACCACATAGCTTGGTGTCATCAGTGAATTTGCTGAGGGTGCACTTGATTCCACTGTCCATATTGCTGAAAAAGATTGTAATGAAAGGTATTTAAATTAATNAAGGAGGGGGGGCAGGGGAGCATGCCTGGGCAAGCCAGGACATGTACAAGCCCACCTTGGCCTTTTCAGGCCTACCACGACAAAGATGTGAAAGAGCACTGGTCCCTGAGGAACACCATTCATCACTTGTCTTCACTTCGACATGAAGCCATATGACCATCATAATTGACCAACGATCTTTGAGTCCGATCATCAAGCCAGTTCCTTAATTCACTGACAGTTTTACACATCAGATCCATGCCTTTGCAGTTAGATATCAGGATGTTGTGGAGGGCACTGTGAAACACTTTGCACCAGCCCAGGTACACTGTCAGGCACAATTTCCCCTTGGTAAAGGGCTGCCACCAATCACCTGCTCATCTTTCATGTGCTTTAGTAATCTTTCTAGGAAGAAAGAATGATCTGGCCAGGCACAAAGGTGAGATCGATTGACCTGTAGCTCCCTGAGTCTTCCTTTTTGAAAATGGAAGCTATGTTTCCCCTTTTTCAAGTCAATGAGACCTTCACCAGATTGCTATGACTTTTCAAAGATGATGGAAAGCATCTTAGCAATTTCGTTTGGTAGTTCCCTCTGGACCCACAGATGGATCTCATCAGATCACATAGACTTGTGCACCTCCAGATTCTTTAGGTAGTCTTGAACTTGATCTTCACTTACAATGGGAATTTTTCCATTTTTGCAGCTCTTGTTTTTACCTTCTGTAACTTGGACAGTGTGGCTAGACCCCTTGCTAGTGAAGACAGAGGCAAAAGTGTTATTGAGCACCTCAGCCTTCTTATCCTGGGTGACCAGGTCCCTGTTTCTTTCTAGAGAGGCTCACCTCTTCCCTAGTCTTTCTTTTCTCATTGACATACCTATAGAAGGTTATTCTTACTGCCCTTGATCTCCCTGGCCAAATGTAATCCTATATGAGCTTTAGTTTTCCTGACTTGGTCTCTGGCTACTCAATTTCTCTGTATTTCTCCTAGGATATCTGTCCTTGCTTCCACCCTTTGCAGGCCTCCTTTTTGTGACAAGAAGTGTTCACGATTGCTTTTTTCAAACATGCAGGCCACCTGAGATTTTTGCCTGCCTTCCTCGTTGTTAGGACACGTGACTTCTTGGGCTGGATTTCATCTTCAGATTGTTCCTGGCTGTATCACTGGTGGCCATGTGAAACAACAGCAGTGGATAAGAGTCAGTGGTATGTACAAAGATTGGTAATCTCCAGGTGGCATCACTGATGGATGGTAAGAGAGCAATCCTGATAAAGAGCAAACCTCTTTAAAAGAGTGAGTCAGGTTGCCAGATGGACACTTCCCCATGCCTCTCAGAAGAGACTCACCTATTGCTCTCTATTAAAACTGAATCAAACAAAACAAAGAGCTGGGCTTTTTCTCTCACCAGATTGTGTATCTCCTCTTCTGGAAGTTCTTCTCTAAAATATTAGAAGTTTGTGGTGGCTCTGTACAGCCTGTGTTGACCAGAATTCATTATTAATTTGGGATAATAGGTTCCTAATGCAAACAATACTTAAACTGATTTTTATTGTCTTCCATATTTTTTCATTTGCAACATTCTTACTATTACAATGTGATCCTTGGGGTGAGGAATGTTTTCTCCAGAAACAACTGGAGTCTGAAGGGAGCTCATGAATTCACAGGCAGACTTTGGCTAGTTCTGGGAAAAGTGTGGAGAAGAATGTTTGTATATTGACACAGGGAGCATCATTTTCACAGGCCAGCTGCAGTCAGTTGACCTTTTATCAGGATGACACCAGATTTGAAAAACAGGAGAAAGTATAGCAGCTGCTCCAAAGCAAATGTTCAAATAAGTAAAACAATATGATCACTGAATATGGACACTCTCTTTTCCTTCCACATTACTGCTTTATAGCAAGCATGAGATTCTCTGGCAACAAAAAGTACTTCTGACCTTAGAAGATGTGTCATTAAAGGCCTAGAATATCCAATATAGGCTAGAAGACACCTAAGTAAGGCTGACCTGGTATGACAGACATCAGCATGTATCTAAGTGGGAAGCTGACTGTCCTGTGGATGTTCCTTTTTTCCCCCCTTTCCTCCCAAGAAATTATATTAGAACACATCTGTATAAACTTGCCAAGTTTCATATTTTAGATGTAGGGAGACAGATAACCTGATGACAGCAGTCCTCATTTGGGTGTGCACATAAACAGCCCGTGCTTGTGGTGGTTGGGTATGAACATGCATGATGGACATTACTGACATTTGGAAAGTTAAGTCTTGGGAAAGATTAGGAGATTTGTCTTCTCTTTCTCATGCTCTTGCAGAAGTCTGAGTGAAGCTTTCATGAGCTCATGCAGCCAGCTCATGAAGCACAATATAAACTATATTTCAATTCATTTTGGCATATCTCCATTTATTAAAATAAACATCAAAGCAGCATTCATGAATTTTAAACGTTTTTTACTTCCTAATGGGATGGAAGTGCCCCTGAGAGGATGCAGTTTCATTTAAGTATGGCCAAAAAAATTGACAAGACACATTAAACATTTTTTTTTCTTTTAGAAGAAAGTTTCACTTTGAGAAAAGAAAAGAAAAAAAAACCAAAACCAAAACAAAAACCAAACACAAACCCCCAAAACCCCAAACCTTGTTGTTGCAGAGGAATGAAATTGTTTGAAAAGTTGAGAGCCTAAGCAAACAGTTTTGCTACTGCTGAAAGATCAAGTTGACAACATGTGAACTTGAAAGAGACTCCATTCTCTTTCTTTTCCTTATTGTAGTCAATGAACCTAAAAAGATATAAACCCCAGGATATACTTTAGTTGCTTAAACATCTGTGACAACTGCAATATGAGGTGATAGCTTGTTTAGCTTCCCATTGCCATTCATAGGTCAGGCACAATCTGTTATCAAATATATCATCTTCATGAAGAAGTCTCAGGTACCTCAGTGCATTGCAAGGACTGCTTGAATTTAGGCAACTGAACTGAACCCATGATGACTTAGTTATCAGTGCCTCTGCTTCTCTGTAGGAAAGACTTTTGATTGCTACAGTCTATTTCTTCAGCAATTCACCATCATACCAATATTTGATTTAGACAGTTAGGTCCCCCTGGCTTGTCAAATTCCATCTGACTTCCCCTGTTCCAGTAAAATTCACATTTATTAATCTTTCTAGTCATGATTTGGATGCTACAGAGAAATATTTCTTTCCTAATATCCTCATCTTCAAAGTACCTGTTTTTCCTGTATCTGATATCCCAGGACTTCTTAATATCATCTAACTTTCTTATCAGAAAACTTCAGGGGTGCAATTCTTAAGCCAACATGAAAACTGGCCTAAAGTGACTTACTTAGTAACTTAACCCAGTTACTGTCTCAGTCTTTTATCTCTTCTTTAGTTCTTATAGCAAACCTCATTTTTTCCAACACAAATATTTTTGCCCTCATTTCTAGTCTATCAGATACTTATCTGAAGTTCTGAATAAATCACAGCTACAATGTTTCTTTTGTCTATAAAATAATTTAGCTAAACAAAAACTCAGACCAGTGTGGTTGTGTACTTCTAGTAGCATTAGATTGTGCATTAGAGCATCTTCTAAAATTTCCCATTGCTTTTTTCTTAGCAAATCTTTCTCTTCCCTCCCCACAAATATTTGCATATAACTATGTTGCATTTCTGTGGTCTATGATTTCAACACATGTTCTTCTTCTTCCTAAAAAGCTTGGTTCATTTTGGCACAAAGTTCCTGATGGCTATGACTTCACAGAGCTACTTTACCTGTCTATAGCAGGCTTGCACCTCCTGTATCAGGTTGGTCATACAGCTCTTGAAATAATTTCTTTGACCAGCTAAAGAGCCAAGGACTTTGTGTGCTTTGCTCAGGACAATGTGAGTGCTAATGCCTTCATGCTGGCTCATTAACCAGTCAAAACAAGCGTTTGCAAGTCAGCTCATCAAGCAATTCTTTTATTTGTAATCAATTTTGTGAAGAGGAACCCCAGAGCTCTGGCTTAAGACACTAGCTGATGTCACTTAATATATGTTAATGTATTTTCTTGAATTGTCTTCAGTGTGCGAGGTGTATCTCTGCAATTTCTAGCTAAGTCAAACTCTGTCTGCCCTTGTTCTTAATCCAAGAGAACCTCTGCTGCATCTTTCCATCAGTCATGTAACTTTAGTTGACATTTGGTTTCACAGTATATGGGTGCTTCAGATTTGAGGGGTGAGCTGACAGACTAGTTGTGCATTAAAGCTAATAGAAAAAAAATGCCTTCAGTTGTAAAATACAGAATAAGAAAAATCAGGGATGCATAATTGAAGGTAGTCCTGAAATTATCAAGATTTTTTCATACAACGAACTGTAAAATAAGAATTATTGTTAAAAACAAGAAGACATCTTTCAAAAATTTAAATTTGTGTAGATGATGGAAAAATCTGAATAAACAGAAACGTATAATGGATCAAAAAAAAAAGTTTTTGGAACTACTTAGGAGAGATGAAAAGAATATGTCTCTCAATCTCACATCAATGGATGATCAGTGCATCAAAACAATGCACAAAGAAGTTAAAGCTAAGAGAGGGGGGGAAAGTGAGTTTAGCATTTGTATGCCTGGCCAAGGAGATGAACAAGTTTGCCATCCACTGCAGGTCAGTGGATTTGTTTTATATCAAGATGTTGGCTGATCTTATGGAGAAAGCAAATGAGATAATAAGTAACTAGTCACCAGCACAAGATGTTGCATGTCCAAGAAATCTAGAGGAATGCTAAGATGAAATATCTACATTATTTAAACATTTTGTTCACTTAAAATTTTTTCGATATGTCTAGAAAGTGCCTGATAATCCATCACTTTTTAAGACTTTGGGGACCAGTTGGGGCCATATCAAATAAAGAGTTAGTGGTCATGGATAAACAGAATAACCTCAGGTTGGAGGTGGTGATTCTTTCCCTCTCTTCCACTCAGCATAAAATATGGACCTGTTCAAGTGTGTTCAGAGGAGGGCTACAAAGATGATCTGAGGACTGGAGCATCTTCCCTATGAGGATAAGCTGTGAGAGTTGGGATTATCTAGCCTAGAGTAGGCTCTAGAAAGACTTTATAGCAGTCTTCCAGTACTTAAAGGGGGCCTACAGCAAAGACAGGGAGGGACTCTTTATCAGGGAGCAGTGACAGGGTTAAGGGTAATGTTTTCGAATTGAGAGAAGATAGATTCAGGTTAGATGTAAGGAATACATTCTTTACTGTGAGAGCGGTGCGACATTGGAACAGGTTGCTGAAGAGCCCCAAATCTCATAGCCTGTCCTTATAGCAGAGCTGCTCCAGCCCTCTGATCATCTTCATGGCCCTCCTCTGGACCTGCTCCAACAGTTCAATGTCCTTCCAATTTGTGACAGACCATGAGTCAGAACTATGACTTGATGTGTTTCAGTCTTCAGTTTCATTATTATTTTATTACTATGAATGAGAACTACATTCAGCCATATCCAGGACTGACAATTCTGCAGTTTCCTCCGACAAAATGTTCCACTACTGTGACATCCTATCAGAAACCACTTGCAAACATACTAAAGACAAGAAGGTGATTGAGAGTACTCAGTGTGGATTTATAAAGCGGGAATCAACTGTTCAGCCTGACAGCCTTCTCTGATGAGATGACTGGCTTGGTTGTGTGAGGACAATGGACTCTCAGCATGTTTGCAGATGATACAAAACTAAAAGAGTGACTGATAAGCCAGAGAAACGCACTGCCATTCGAGGTTACTCAACAGGCTGAAGAAATGGGCCAACAGAAACCTTGTTACGTTGAACAAGGGGATATGCCAAGTTCACCTTAGCGTATCAGTGGAGGTGATCCTTCCCCTCTGCTCAGTCCTGGTGAGATACAACTCACATACTGTTTGTGTTGGTGTATATGCACTGCATTTGGGCCATTCACCCTCAGGGGAAGAAACCCCAGTTCCTGTGTGACTGCTCTCAGGTGCTTCTGTGGTTTCTAACACATCAATAACTCTTGAAATTTTGCTGCTGCTTTGATTTCCAACCTCTGCTCCCACTGAGACGGCATTCATTGCTGCTGGGGTGCCTTGGCTTTTTACCCATTGCTTTCAATCACACAGGTGTCACCCCTGTGGACACCATCCCCCTGGCTTGTCAGTTTAAAGCTCCTTCACCATGTTTGCTAACCTGTTGACAAAGATTCCTTTCCTTTTCTAGTCGGGTGGATCCTATCTCTCCCTAGCAGGTTAGAATAACCAGAGTATCCCATTTAAAAGACATGTAGCTGTGGTGCTAAGGGGCATGATTTAACACCAGACTTGGTAGAGTTAAAAAATGGTTGGATTTGATGATCTTAAAGGTCTTTTCCAGCTAAAACGACTCTATGATTCTATTGTATAAAAGACAAAATGGTGACAACAGCACCTGCCATGTAGCCAAGTGTAGGTTCACATAATGCATCAGCTCCTGCCTGCACCTTTTCCTCTAACTCACAGAAACAGAGGAAATTATGAGCACCCATTCCTTTCAGGCATGCCCTCGAGCTTCACAGTATTAATTCTGCCTAGTTTCTCTCTTACTGCATCATTTGTGCCCACGTGAAAGAGCAGCAGTGGATAACAGTGTTTCTAACAAGTCATGGCACCCTGTCAGCGACATCCCAAATTTTAGGGCCTAGATGGCAGCAACCTTCTTAAGATGCCCAGAGGAGCCGACGAACAGGTGCCTCTGTGACTCTTAACACTTGCATCCCTCACAATGAGCCCTCACATTTTGTTTGGGTGTTTCTTGCGTGGGCTGCTGGTACAGTTGCTGCCTGCAGTGCTGGCTCATAGGTGCCATGGGCTGTTCAGACACCGAACCTGCTCCTGGTTGCTCTGGAGCAGGGCGCAGAGCGAAGCACAGGCGATGGCGGCTGTCACCACCGCCCGCTGCCCCAGCACGGGGCCAGCCCCTCGCCGCGGCGGACTTTCAGGTGGCGGCGTGCAGCGGACGCTCCGCCCGGTGCCCTGCGGTGGGGCTGTGCTCTTGTCCGCCTCCCCCGTGAGGGAACCAGTGAGAGTGGCTGCTGGCGAGTCTCTCTGCTCCTGTCAGGATTCCGTGTGGGGAAACTGCCGAGGGTAGCCGGTAGCCGCTGCGCTGCCCGACTGTAGACCGGAGACCGGCCCCTGCCGGCTGGGGCCCGCGGGCAGGGTATGCTGCCGGGCGCGCTCGCGGCCGTGCAGGGACGGCCGGTGATGAAAGCAGCGTCTGCATGGGGGTAAGGCAGTAACAGCCCCGCGGAGCTGGGCAGGAGCATTGCCAGGAGGCCGGGTAGGAGCACCCCGGTAGACCCCAACCCGACGGCCGGTGCCGGCAGGAGAGCTGCGCCTGGCTGTGGGGCCACCTGAAGGCTTGGTGCCGTGGGGCGCTCCAACCTCCCCACCCTGCCTGAGCTACTCTTTCTTCTATAGGTCCCGATGCATTCATTTTTGGTGCTGGGGCTACCAAATGTTGAGTTACTTCACAGAATCACAGAATCACAGAATAACAGGGGTTGGAAGGGATCTCTGAAGGTCTAGTCCAGCCACCCGGCAGAGCATGTTTACCGTAGTAGTGAAATCTCCCATATCTAACTCTGTGTTTCATGTCCCCATAAAGTTCCTGGGAAGGAAAAGTGATGCCCAAAACTGTCCAAACATAAGAGCAGCTAAAACACATTGCTCTGCCTGGGAAGCCACCTCAGGTCAGCCTTTGGGGAAATACTGAAAATAGGCTATGTATTAAATGTCCCTGGGGCTGAAGTGCCTCATGCAATGTGGCAGATAAGTGTTTCTCTCCACTTGAGACTCAGTCCTTCGGCAGGGGTGGCAGCTCTTTCTTCTTTCTAAAGCTGAAGCACTTCCTTTAAAAGTGAGTCTTCAGTATTATGCTGCTGTTCTTGTGCAGGATCTTAGCGTTTGCTCAAAATGTGGCATCCTCACCTTTAATTCCCTTTTGTACCCAAGTAAATTCAGGCCTCTTTTGTCCATGGAAAGATCCTGCTTTTAATTTATTGTTGGATCATGATGTTCTGCACTTCTGTAGGTTTTTTGTTTACTGAGTAGCAACAATTCCCAACTGAAGATGGAGTAAGATTCAATTTCTGCCCCACTCAGTGGGGTGTGAGGAGTGGAGCTCCAACTACTTCATGTCTCTGTTCCTGCAAAATCAAATGGTGTGAAGATCAGGCCCTGTAATTCTATAAACTGTAATTCACCTACATGATTTCCCAGCGTTGGTTTATGGCTAATTACACTCCTCACAACACAATTATAGGTCATTATATTTCACCAAGGCAGCAGGAATTTTCATGACTGATAGGCTATGTGCAGCTGATGGCTGCAGCTCTGAGCACAATGTCACATACAGCGTTATGAAGTGCAGAAAAATTTTGTATACTGGGGCTAGGAGATAATTTTAGACCTTTGACTTGGACGCCTGTGTTAGGACCCCAGGTCCCTTTGTAGAAAGGTAGCCTTTAGAGAGTAATTGGGAACAGCCACCTTGGGAGCCTCCCTCACTCCCCCGCTCCCACCTTAGGCACAAAGTTAAATGCCTCAAGTAAGGAGAGTTAAAGTTGCCATTTTCATTAAGCTTAGTAGAAAAGGCCAAGTTATCATTTGCTGGTACCCTAGCAACCTTTCAATGTAGTGCCCTTGTAACAGCAGAGAATTTCGTCCTATAAGACTACTGCCAGTGTTTGCCAAGAGAAAGGTTAAGAACTGATGAGAACAAATATCCTCAGGTAACGAAATCTTTTGGATTTTGTGTTGGATTATTCCTCAAATGGTGGAAAGCCTGAAGCTTAATGTTTCAAATCTCCATTTTGCTGGTGGAAACTAACCCCTTCATGTAAAGACAAACCCAAGATCCATCATCTACCTGGACCTGAGCAAAGCCTTTGACACTGTCCTGCATGACATCCTGGTCTCCAAACTGGTAAAACATGGGTTCAATGGGTGGACAACTCAGTGGATAAAGAACTAGCTTGATGACCGCACCCAAGGAGTGGCTGTCAGTTCGTCCAAGTGGAGGCCAGTGACAAGTGGAGTCTCTCAGGGATCAGTATTGTGACCAGTCTTGTTTAATGTCTTTGTCAGTGACATGGACAGTAGCATTGAGTGCACCCTCAGCTAGTTTGCTGACAACACCAAGGTGTGTGATGTGGTTGACACATTGGAGGAAAGGGANCGTGGCTGACACATTGGAGGGAAGGGATCTATCCAGAGGGACCTGGACAGGCTGGAGAGGTGGGCACAAGCCAGCCTTATGAGGTTCAACAAGACCAAGTGCAAGGTCCTGGATCTGGGTTGAGGCAATCCCAAGCACCCATATAGGCTGAGCAGTGACTGGATTGAGAGCACCCCTTGGGAGAGGGACCTGGGGGTACTGATGGATTAGTAGCTCAACATGACCCATCAGTGTGCACTTGCAGCCCAGAGAGCCAACCATGTCATGGGCTCTATCAGGAGAAGCATGGCCAACAGGTCAAGAGAGGTGATTCTCTCTCTCTACTTCAACACAGTGAGACCCCACCTGGAGTACTGGATCCAGTTCTGGAGTACCTATTACAAGAAGGATATGGGTATGCTAGAACGTGTCCAGAGAAGGGCCACGAGGATGATCAGAGGGCTGAAGCACCTCTCCTGTGGAGACAGACTGAGAGAGTTGGGGCTGTTCAGTCCAGAGAGGAGAAGGCACCAAGGAGACCTTCTTGTGGCCTCCCAGTATGTGAAGGGGGCCTACAGGAAAGCTGGTGAGCAACTTTTTAGGATGTCAGGTTGTGATAGAACTAGAGGGAATGGAACAAATCTAGAAGTGGGTAGATTCATATTGGATGTTAGGAAGAAGTTCTTCCCCATGAGGGTGGTGAGACATTGGAACAAGGAGGTGGTAGAAGCTCCATCCCTGGAGGTTTTTAAGGCCAGGCTGGATGGGGCTCTGAGGAACCTGATCTACTGTGAGGTATCCCTGCCCACAGCAGGGGGGTTGGAGCTAGATGATCCTTGGGGCCCATTCCAGCCCTGACAATTCTATGATTTTATGATTCATACCAACTCAATACATGCCTCGACCACAGGACTCAGTATTCAAGTGGAAGGCAGCCTAACTGCTTTTTGAGACACAATGTGTGTTTAAGAAATAGCTGCTGATGCCACCTCTAGTCCCAGGGCTGCTGAACGTCTCTCAGCATCTCACTGAAAAGCTGGAGTGTTTCTATGAAAAGCTGGAGTGTTTCAACCGCCTTCACTAGCAATGGCTGTAGACAAAGGAGCACACAAAGCACTTTTTCATTCTGCAGTTTCACATTAACACAACTGAATAGAAAAAGGCATAGGTCTTTGCTGAGGCTTTATAGTAGGGCTTTCGAAGCTTTGTGTGTAGTAATGCTGCAGGGGAACTCGAGCTAATACTAAATTGGGTAGTGAGATACTGGAAGCTGTGTGTCTATTCTGGCACTAGCTCATGAGATGCTCAGTGACTCCTTTTGGGACCAGACCTAGTTCAAATTCAGCTGATGAGCTTTCCTATGAAAAGTCCAAATGAGATTTGAAATCCTCATTCACACTGGTCTCCTAAAGAAGCTTACCATTATGGGATACTTATGCTATGCAATTTCTGTTAAAGGTGATGTAAAATTATGTTTTACCATCAAGATTTGTGGTTGTTCTTGTGACAACTTTATTTTTTTTTAAATTAAGCTGTAGTAATGCAAATATCTTCAGAATATCTAATCTGAGATGCTGTAACACTATTTTATAAGAGCAATTTCAGTAAATGTTCTTGTTTTGAGGAGCTTAAAGCTGCAGCAAATATGCAGCTAGCATGAGATAACCATGCACAGGTAAGAAATCAAAGGTATCATTGCCCATCTATAATTGAAAGGAGTAAAAATTATGAAATATTTTTCCTCGCAATTAAAAAACAGTATGAAATTAACAGGTGCAGGAGGAAAGAGCAGCATTATAGTAGAGTCACAGTTACTTTGTAAAAGTATTTGCATGACTTGCAAAGTTACATGTGGTTTTGCAATGTTCCGTCTGTGCTTCCATTCCTGGGGATTCTAACTAGCAAGCAGCTGAACATGAGCCAGCAGTGTGCCCAGGAGGCCAAGAAAGCTAATGGCATCCTGGCTTGTATTAGAAATGCTGTGTCCAGTAGGATTAGGGAGGTGATTGTCCCCCCATACTCAGCACTGGTGAGGCCACACCTTGAGTAGTGTGGCCTTGTTCAGTTTTGGGCACGTCAATACAAGAGAGATGTCAAGGTGCTGGAGGAAGTGCAGAGGAGGGCAGAGAAGCTTGTGAAGGGCCTGGAGAATAAATCTTATGAAGAGCACCTGAAGGAGCTGGGCATAGTTAGTTTGAAGAATTGGCTAAGGAGAGACCTCATTGTTCTATACAACTACCTGAAAGGACATTGTAGAAAGGTTGGTGCTGGTCTCTTCTCACAGGGAATTAATGATAGAACAAGAGGGAATGTCCTCAAACTGCAACAGGCTAGGTTTAGACTGGATGTTAAGAAAACCTTTTTCACAGAAAGAATAGTCAGGCATTGGAATAGGCTGCCCAGGTTGGTGGTTGAGTCACCAACCCTGGATGTGTTTAAAGGTTGTTTAGATATGGTGTTTCGGGATATGGTTTGGAGGTGAACTTTGTAAAGTAGGTTTCATGGTTGGACTTAATCCCAAGGGTCTTTTCCAACCTAAATAATTCCATGATTCTGTGTTTATCTCATAAATATGTAGCTAATAGATACATATTACTAGATTGTGTGATATATATCTATCAGAATATATTTCAAAACATGGTATTTAGGTGATTTAATGCTAAAAGAACTGGTGATTACTGAGCTATTGTAAGCATGAGAAAATATGTCTTATCATTTCCTTTCTCTGTTAACATGAAGAACTGTAAGTGTCACCTTACAACTAAGAACTCGGATTGGGGTTTGAATATCACTAAAATGCAGAGATGTCAGGAACTTCTCAGAGATACCTGAAATATGATTTGGCCTTTCTCCAATTTAAGGATTTATTGGAATCTTCAAAAATCAAGTAAAATGTTAAATTAAAATTAAAAAACTATTTTCTCATGTGTTGGGTTTTTGGTCCATTTTGTGGATGCTTTTATTTATTTTAAAATTTATTTCAAAATATTATTTTAATCAAAGTGAGAGAAAACCAATGTTCATCAGTGGTTTAGTCCAATCAACATTCCTGTGAGTAAACCAAAATGTATTTAACCTGGTTGCATTACATAATTTGCACTTACATCCTATTAAAACAAGAATGCCTGCCTCAGTGTTGAGCAAGCCTGGGACTTCATTGTCCTGGATTCAACTTTGTGCTCTGTTACAGACTATGACAAGCTTTCTGGGATTTGGAAAGCCCTTTAGTTTGATTCAGGGTATGTCTCTACAGATGTGTAAAGACATAGCTATACATGTGATCTTTCCTTAGTCCAGAAGACTGTACTGAGATCAAGATAAAGCAGAATCATATCTCAGCTTCATTATGAACATAACACATGTGGAATAGAACTAGATGGTTCTAGAATAGATCTAGAAGAAGCATGCGAGCATGGACTGACTTGATTTTCAGTTGAACAACAGGCTGCTTACACAGCATATAAATAGCTGAAGTAAATTCTGTCCATTGGGCTTTCCTTGTCTTCAGTAGATGACAGCTGAGAGCTGAGATTCTTGCCTTCAGACCAGTGTACAACGGAGGGAACAACATGGAAGCAGCATAGCAGAGAAGGTTTTGAGGAGACCTTATAGTAGCCTTCCAATATCTGAAGGGGGCCTACAGGAAGGCTGAGGAGGGATTATTGACAAGGTCTTGCAATGATAGGACAAGGGGCAATGGGTTTAAACTGGCAGAGGGGAGATTGAGACTGGATGTTAGGAGGAAGTTCTTTCCAGTGAGGGTGGTGAGGCACTGGAACAGGTGGCCCAGGGAGATTGTGGCTGTTCCCTCCCTGGAGGTGTTCAAGGGCAGGTTGGACAAGGCCTTGAGTAACCTGTGCTAGTGGGAGGTGTCCCTGCCTATGGCAGGGGGTTGGAACTAGATGATCTTTGAGGTCCCTTCCAACCTTACCATGCTATGATTCTATGATTCTATATTAGCTAGTCTTCACATTTGTTATGGTAGGATTGCATGGATTTACTAATCTCAGCCTTACATAGCTGGTAACAAAATAATGGCTTTTTCTTACCACATGGCTATATCTTAACACAAAGGGTTTTTTGTAAACTCCTTGAATGCTGGTGTACCAAGTGTTTAAATAGCTGCTGTCACAGAGGGGAAAAACAGATAAAAGGAAAAAAAAAAAAGAAAAAATAATATTATAAGAGATGAATACTCTTCTCCACACAGTGCTTTCATTACTTGCCCTTAATAATGTTTATCACTTTTGAGATACTGCAAAATAATGTGAGGTTAGAAGAAATACACTGACATATAAAATGCAGGTGAGATCTGCATAAAACTTTAGAGTATTGTACAAGAGTCATGTAACTCAATGCCTCATCCCTGGAGGTGTTTAAGGCCAGGCTGGATGAGGCTCTGGACAGCCTGATCTAGGGTAGGGTGTCCCTGTTCATGGCAGGGTGGTTGGGACTAGATGATCCTTGTGGTCCCTTCCAACCCTGACTGATTCTATGATTCTATGATTCTAACTATGAAATCTTATCTGTTGTGGATTGACAAAGCGGAAGCTCTGAAATACTTGTCAAAGGAAGCTTTACCAAACATTCCTATTTGTGTACTGGCAGAGCAACACGTGCCTTCTTGTAGCAGTTAAGACTGAACCATCTTTGGTCGTAATTAAGACATCTCAGCTTTGATAAACACATTCAGGTTTTCAAGGTAATCACCTTGTAAAACATTAAAACAAAACAAACCAAAAGAAAACACAGCAAGCAAACAAAAAACCCAATACAAACAACAAAAACAAAACAAACAAAAACCAAAAACAAACAAAAAAGGGGGAAAATGCCATGCTCAATAACAATTAACCTATGCTAAAGATATTTAAATTAGAAAATGCTTTTAGTCTCACAAAGTGCTTTTGAGAGACAGTGCCTAGCAATTTAAGTCAAAAAAAGGCTGAGCAACTGAAAGATTGGCATATAATTGTTTTACAACAGATTGCTCAGTATGTGATTAATTCTTCATCACTTGGAATCTTTAAATTGAGATTAAGTGCATTCAATTAATTTAAGCACGAACTGACAAGGTGAGTGCAAGAATTATTGAATGAAATAATGTTATAAGTTACTTAGAAGATGAGATTAAATTTCCATGATAGATGGCTTTAGAATCTGTGAAAAGGCACAACTGATATTAATTAAACTGTTTCCAGAGCACTTTGGAGCGCACGAAACCCGAGCAGCTCTAGGAATTAATGTAAAGATTTCAGTAGGAAAGATTATGCTATATACAGACACATGCAAAAATGTATCTCATAGAGTCATAGAATAGTTTGAGATTAAAAGAAACATTTTGCTTTCATTAAAGAACAGGTTTTCTTCAGGTCTAGTTGATGTGGCAAGAATATATTCTCTCTGGATCTTCTGGAAAAATAAAATCTAGTTTTAGATAAATACAGCAGAGGAATTCTTCTCTTTCTGCTCTTGACTCACCCACTGATGGCTGTGCTCAGGATCCTCTGCTTCTGCATCTGTTGATGTTGCTGATTCCACTGAGAACTGTTGAACAAGTAATTTTTCTTTGTTGAGACAATGCTGACATCTGTTAATTTTATTTTAAAATCAGTACAAAATATGTCTAAGGAGCTCTTCAATACATCAAGAAGTAATATTTTGTCATTATCAGGCTAAAGTTTTTCAGTGGCATAAAGCTTTTCATGGTAGAAAACAGAAAAGTTTTGACCATGCATTCCAATTTGAAATGTAATTGTAAATGTACTTTTATCTTGAACTTTTTTCAAGCAGTTCTCCCACCAGGGGCAAGTTAGTTGAATCTATTCCTGCTATGAGATGTTCAATCTCTGAGAAACATCCACAAATCTATACAGGCAGTTTTAGTAGTCTCCTTCTTCTAAAGAGTTGAATGCTTTAAACTTCTGCCCAAGGCCATCCTAGGTTCCTGAAGAGAGGAACAGGTAAGCCAAGGAACTGTTACAATCCTTTGAAAGCCTTCAAGTACTTAAACCACTTTTGAAAATTTCATAGCATGGTTGTTTTACATCATTAGATACACATGTGCTTTTGAAAGCCTTTCCATTAGCAATTAATAGTATGACCACTACTTTATGCTCACATTACCCCACATGTGTTTATGATACATATGATATGAGAATTCTACAGGTGTAAAATATGTTATTAATCATAGATCATACAAGTTCTGTTCAGAATAGTGGCTGAGCACATCTGGTTGCTTCTTTTTTAATTAATTCAGTGTGAGGCTTCAAGTATTTTTGTTTCTCAGAAGGTACACTTATGAACACCATCCTGACAAAAACAGATGTTCTTTTCATTTTAACAGTATTAAATCCCTTGAGTGTCTGAACTGCTCTTTGAGGCATTTGGCTGACATTACTTACGGTGGTTAAATCTTTCTCTTTTAAAAGATACTGGAGAGATGAAAATTGCTGTGTTTGAAGGCTTTAAGAGCTAATCTTTTAATGATGAGGATAAAGAGTAATAAAACCAGGAAGGTTATCTTACCTTTCAGGATCACTTAAATACTGGTTTAAACTGAATGTACAGACTAAACATTTGGCACATGTNATCCCCTCCCTTGCTCTGTTGGCCACACTGCTCTTGATGCAGCTCAGCACTCAGTTGCTGTCTGGGCTGCATGCGCACACTGCAGGCTCATGTTGAGCTTTTCGTCAACCCAGACCCCAAGGTCCTTTCTTATCTTGCTAGACTGTCATATCTTGCTAGACTGTATCTTCTGTTAAACACCAGTATTTTGATTTACCTACCTCTGACAATGGATTTCTTTGGAATTAGGATTTTTAAGATTAAAATAATACCATCAAAGCTTGTAGAAGAAGTATTGATATGGAAAATCAGAGCTGTGCTGTCATTTGATATTTCAGTTTTTCAGTAAAATACAAAACAAAGTGAATTTGATTCATGCAATACAAACTGTGTCACTCTGAAGAAAGAAAAAAAAAATAAACCACTCCAAAGGGTATTACCTTATATATGAGTCACTTATAATCTGAAAGATGTAGTTGAAAGCACTTTAATGAAATTCAAAACTGATGATCAGCCACAAGGTGCTGCTAATGGTAGTTAGGGCAGCAAATGAAATACAAAAGAATCCCTTTTAGAAAGCAGTGTAGCAGAGTATCAGAAAAGGCATCAAAGACACTGGACTACAGAAGCAAGTGAAAGCCACCTCTTTGGGATCTAGAAGGTGAACATTAAGAATTAGCGATGGGAACTTTCTGGTATACAGGCTCTGCCAACTAAGGAAGTCCTCTGTCTTCTGATATGTCACTTGTGCTTCACAGAAAGAACTGAATACAAAAAGGAAAATATGGAGATTCACTTTTGTTCTAAGACCCTAATCCTAACCCCTAACCCTAATATAAAAAATAGTGGACCATGGGCATTAAGTGCCCATGAGGTGTTGGACCATGAACTCTAAGAAATAGGATCATAACTGTTTTTTTCACTCAACTTTACACTTAGGATAAGGTCTTCCCTATTCTGCTAAAATAATTTTTGATGTAGATGGTGTTTTATTTCTATTGCACATGACAAGATGCAAGATTCAGTTCATCCACCCAACAGAAATCTATACATGAGTTAGTTTTCTGCCAAGCTATCGTGTTGAATCAGCTCACAGAGGGATCTGCCAGAGCTATCAAGGGGATGGAGGAGTGGGGAGCTGAGACAAGGGACAGGAATTTTTCTGCTTGGAGGCAGTGAGTAGTTTGGTTAGATCATGTTCTTTCATGAAACAGCTTCTGGAGTTAGGTGACACAGATGTTTCATACCCAGAACTGGATTTTTGGTTATATACATCTGAACAAGGGAGTCCAGACATATGACAAAACTCCTCTAAATTATCAATAGTGTGTGATTACCTTGCAGATGCTTGAAGCAGACTTCCTGTCTCAGCTCTGAAGAAAGGCAGAAATTACAATCATTTTAGCTTGATTTTGCTAAAAATCAGGAAAGCATTAATTACTACATTTTTAATAGTCTCACAGAACCATGTGCTATCACCTTTTGGGCACCCCTAATGATCACATGAGATTCCACAGATTTAAGAAATCAATTTTGTGTAGAGAAGGTCATAAAGGACTTTTCAACTGAGAGGATTGTAAAAAAGTTATGTATGTATGTACATGACTACACGACCCTTTGTTCACACCTGAAGAAGAAACACTGAACTTCAGGACAGGCACAGATTTGTAATAGCTGCTCAGTTTCACTAAACTGTGAATACTTTTAAACCTTCATTAGGCATTTGCTGATTTATGTAGTGTTGGGGAATATGGCAATATGCTTAGGAGAAATCCAAGAAAATTTATCACATTAAGTGGCTGGTAATGACATGTGACACAGATATGAAATGAAATGAAATGAAATAGCCTTGGGCTCCTCCATCTGAGTGCATTTACATGAAACAGAGCCAAGACTGGGATTGTCTTGTCAGTCTTGCAGCAGGGCCTGGAGGATGGGGATGGGATGTGTCCTGTCCCTTGGCTCAGGTCAAAGTCTCCACAGATATAAAAAAACTCAGTACAGTGGAAATGGGGCAAGTGGTGAATGGTGAGGGAACTACAAGCAGGCAGGGCAGGACAACTGCTAGTAGTTCTAAAATTTTATTGCTACCTGGTAGAGTTTCAAATTATGCTTTGGTGTTGGAGGCTCTGTAATCATACAGAGATGGCTTTGCACCAGGAAAATCATTGCAGACTTGACCACTTTCATCAGTTTGCCTTTTTTAAAGGCAAACTTTGCTCCTAAAAATGGAAACCAACATCCTAATTTTACTCTGATGCTCCCAATGAAGTCCCACTGGATAAAATTCTTTGTGTAACCATTTCCTTACCTCTTTGCCAAAATGTTCTAATGAAATGTTTCTGTAAGAATTGTCAGAGGTAAGCATTCTCAGGTCTCAGCCTGGCTAAGCCTCTCCAGGTTGGGTGGGCTTATCTGTACAGTATCTGTAGAAGAGGGTGAAGCCTTCTCATAAGTTGAATGGGAATAAACATTCTCAAATGAAGCATTTTGGATTAAACTCAAATGAAAATTTCAGGAGTTTTAAAAATGTGCTAAAATATTCCCATTTCATATCAACTTTGTTTCAGCTGTTGGTTTTGGCTTTTTTCTTCCCTGTCATTTGGGGACTGAAGAGGCATTATTCATACAGCTGTACATTTGGAGACACTTGTATATTTTACAGTACCACCACTGATGAGAAAGATTTTTGTCTTTAATCCTTTCTAAACATTATATCATACAGTTTTTACAAAATCTAAGCCAAGGAAAATAATCCAGAATTTGAGTATTATATTTTCAGGATAAATGACTGTTAGTATCTCTAGATTTGCAGGTGGAATTCCTGAAATCCTCAGAGATTATGGGCCACAGAAATAGCTCAAATGGGATTCTGCATATTTTTTCTGGCTTTTGGCATAGCAAGAAGTCAGCTGTATTTCATTCTCTTCAGGAAGTGTAATTACAGATGTTTATGCAGATAAAACTTCAAGTAGGCTTTATCAAACTGTATTGCACTTTTCCAGAGATGTGGTCCCAGGAAATCATAGAATCATAGAATCAACCAGGCTGGAAGAGATTTCCAAGCTCATCCAGTCCAACCTATCACCCAGCCCTAGCCAATCAACTAGACCATGGCACTAAGTGCCCCATCCAGGCTTTCCTTGAACACCTCCAGGGACAGTGACTCCACCACCTCCCTGGGCAGCCCATTCCAATGCCAATCACTCTCTCTGTCAAGAACTTCCTCCTAATATCCAGCCTAGACCTCCCCTGGCACAACTTGAGACTCTAGCCCCTTGTTCTGTTGCTGGTTGCCTGGGAGAAGAGACCAACACCCACCTGGCTGCAACCTCCTTTCAGGTAGTTGTAGACAGCAATGAGATCTGCCCTGAGCCTCCTCTTCTGCAGGCTGCACACCCCCAGCTCCCTCAGCCTCTCCTCACAGGGCTGTGCTCCAGGTCCCTCACCAGCTTCGTCACTCTTCTCTGGACAAGTTCCAGCGCCTCAACGTCTCTCTTGAATTCAGGGCCCCAGAACTGGACACAGGAATGTGTGGCCTGACCAGTGCTGAGATCAGGGGAAGAATAACCTAAATAAAATAAATAAAAATAAACCCAAATAAAATAAAATTAAAATTTAAAAAAAAATTAAAACAAAAATAAAAATAAAAATAAAAAAACCCAAAAACCTAAATAAAAATAAACCTAAACAAGCAGTAAACAGCAACTGATCTAGACTGAGCCTTTACTAATGCCCTCCATATTTTTATGCTTATATTGTGAATTTTCTTTATTTCATTATGCTTTGCAACTTCATGATTTAGATGGGAGTTGCATAGTTAGTTTGGCTCATGAATGCATAAACCAAAATCTTTTCATTTTACTGTTTGAAAAGATTGGTTTTCAAGCAAGCAGAGGCTGGTGATGCATAGAAGCAGCCTCCTACATTTCTTTATTCTTGTTATTTTTACCTTTCACTGTAGTAGTTCCATGATCAACAATTTGATTTATGTTGCTCTATTGCTGTTCTTTTCCTTTACAGGCAAAAGCATTGTTTAAAGGCTCAGTTCACTTTATGTGTATTATGGCCTGCACGTTTCTATCCATGAGATGCATTTTACATTGTCAGATGGAAAAGCACTTCATGAAGTACTAGAAAAACAAATGCAAGCATAATGAAGCCTCTGTCAGCTTGTGAAACATCTAATTTTGGGCATGTTTGTATAAAAATGAAATATTGTGTTTGAATTTCCCAAAATACCACATGATTAACTGAAGTCTAAGTGTAGCCTGCTACTCTTCCAAGGCACCACTGCAACCAGAAGGAGGAAATATACAGGAATATTTACAGAAATATACAAGTTAAAGGTAAATGGTAATATGGAAACACAATCCCCCTCCCAGAAATCAGAGTCCCCAGGAGGGGCTCCCAACCACCCTTCCACCTTCTTTCCACCCCTCTACCTTACCCCAGGGTCTGGCTTACAAGCAAGGTGAGTTTGGAGGATCAGCCAGGGGAGTTAGAAGGAAAGTGGTTAGTTAGGTTAGCAGAGAGACCAGCAGACAAAACCCAGAGAGACAAAGATGAGACTTTCTGTCTGAGTGTCTTATCAATATTTGTTTTCTTGTTCTTATACATCTCAGCAAGCTTATGAGTGATGTAGACATCACCATTATTTTCTTTTCTCAGCCTATAATCTAGTTATTTTTTCATTAAAATATTCCAATTAGCCTCAAACCAGCACATGGACCCACCTTTTCCTTGACTTCCTTTTGTTATTGATGTACTTGAAAAAGCCCTTCTTGCTTTCTTTCACCTCCCTGGCAAGTCTCAGCTCCAAGAGGGCCTTGCCCTTTCTTCTTGTTTCTCTACATTCTCTGGTAATATCTCTATAATCCTCCCAATTGACCGGACCTTTTTTCCCCTTCCAACCTCTAATGTTCTGTGATTCTGTGAAAATCAGTGGAAACAAAAGTGCTATTATCACATAGTGTTTGAGTTTATGCTGTTGTGCTGGTACCTCATCCACAAATAGCTAAGACCCACCATTAACTGGGCAGGACAGAAAATAAGAAGAGCAAAAGAGCAAAAATATTTGCTTGTTCCCCATTACTTCATATTAATGGAGTGGATGCTTGCTACACAGTCACCTGGTGTCATGGGTTTAAAGAGCTGACAGAGTGAAGATGTCAAACGAATTGGAGAAAAAAACCAGAATTATATTTGAAGAGAGTTACAGATAGAAATTACAAAGCAGATACAGAATCCATAAGTGAACCCCCTGAATTTTCCCCCAACCCAAAACTAAATCTATCATCCCCAGTGCTCCANAAGCCTCTTGTAATCATTGATTGCCTTCTGCCATAAGCAGAAAGCTGCTTCTCGGGTCCATCTAGTGAACAAGCGGCGTACTGGCCGCAGGTGGTATATTGACCACAAACCTTCTCTTTTCCAGTTTGGTTTGAGTTCTGTTGATATATATATTTAACAGTTATTCCCAGATCCTGTTATAACCTGTATATAGTTTCCTAATGTTGCAAAGAGCCTGTTACTATTGTTAAGTGGTGGTAGGGGGTGGTGCGAGTTCCGATTGTTTAATATTAATAAATTATATATTAATATTTTTATAATATCGTCTCGCAGTACCTAATTACCCCTCCCCGACAACAAGGCTGGAGGGGAAGGAAAGGAGAATGAGCTGGCCTGGCCCTGAGTTTATGAAGAGATAGCATAATTGTGGGACTGAATAACAATCTTTAAGTCCCTAGAGGACTTTTTAAACCTTATAGTTCCCAACTTGGGACACCTGGACACAGAATAACTCAGAATATGAACCTGCAAATCTGATTCAATGTGCTGTTTTAGCTGGATCAATTCTGAAGCCTTCAGTAGGCCAAGTATGGCATAATATGTCTGGAGTGTCATCACCCAAAGCTAAATTTGTGCTACTCCTCAACACTAGGAGATACTTAGAAGTTGAGTGGTATTTGAATTTTATTATTGTTATGTTATTTTTTTATATATATATATATATATATATATATGCTATACAGAAGACTACATTTTTCATAGATTCCTTGATTCTGAGATTTAGGAAAATTAGACTGAAAATTGACTGAAATGTATTGCTTATTATTTTAATTACCATAATTATAAATGTGGTAGCAAGTACCCATGCCCACCATCTGCAGATTTTCTGTAGGCATGTATCACTACATGGGTAAAGGAAACATCTTTCAAATCAGTTTCTCTCTTCCACTATGGAAACCTCACAGCAAGTAACGAGTTGGATCTTCACAACAGCAGAGCTCAGAAATTGCCTCTTAGAAAATTCTGGCCAGCATCAACAGAGAGTGAGAAGTGTAAAAGCCATTGATTGCACTGCCAAAGGGTTGCTAAACAGGCATGAGGTATAAGCTAGCTAAAGAAGTGGAATCCAGACTTGAATAGAATTCTCTTAGGAAGCTTGCCATTTGTACTGTGGCCACTTCAACTGCTAGCCTGGCAGGCTGTGAAGCAGTTATCTTGTTGGAGTCCAACTAAAAGTGTATTTTTATTCCATACCTAGTTAGCCTTACTCTTCTTTCCCCTAATAACTAGGCTTTGGCAATGCAAATGCAGGATATAAATAGTGTCTGCAGCCCCTTTCAGTTTTGCCTTGCTGAAGTGGTGAGAAGGGCTCTTTGTAGGATAATCAGAGCTGGCATATCTGTTAATATTTTGTTATGAATTTATCGTGAAAGGTAGTATCACCAAGGTGGGTTTCAGCAGGCCCAGTAGGAATGTGCTTAGGCACGTTTAGGGACTGCTGCCTTTGAGAGGCTTTTCAGGCAAAGACTCAGCTTACAGGAAAGTCATACGGGCAATAGTGGTAAGTCATGGAATGGAATGAGAAGGGATAAGTTGCAAACCCATCTAGAAGTCTTGATGCAAATTACTCTGTTCTTCATTTTACTCCTCATTTGATATTGAAATTTAGCAAATCAGAATTCTTCTGTCTTTATTTCTGTATAACTCATTCCTCTCTTCCAATGTTGAATCAAAGATTCATTAATTAATTGGTGTTCATGTCCTTAGCTGAAGTAATTTGTAAGTGCTTTCATGAAAGAAAAAAATATATTGGAACCTGTAGAAACTTAGAGGGAAAATTCAGTGACTGCATTTTATCAGATATTGGAAAAAGGACTGTAGGACTATGAACAGTTTATTATTTGGATTGTGTGAAGGTAGGACCATAAAGTACAAAAACGCAGACATAAAACCAAGTGAGTAATTGTATATGATGAAAGTTAAACACAATAGTACACTAGGCTTGAAAAAGTTTTATACAAGATGTCTCTGAAATGCTAATTTCCCCCTAATTAATTATTTAACACAAATGGTTGAATTATTCAGGTGTAACAATTGTTCTAGTTTATCACTGCCTGCTTTCCCTCAACATAGGTGTGAAGGACAGTAGCACCAAAAACCCCTCTGGGCTGAGATAAAGACTTAAGATAAAAAGAGTTTACTATAGATGAGATAATACACAATTACCTTAGTCTACTTTGGAGAAAAACACAGCAAAATGCAGAAGCAACAGCAGAAGCCAGTGACCTACCCCCACTGCTTGACCCATGCCAGCCCAGGGGAAAAGACCAACACCCTGAACCCAGAAAGCAGAAGCAGCAGCCAGAACAGGAAGCCTCTAACCTTACAAGCTGAACTTCAAACCCCAGGACACTTTGCTCCAGCCAGCACTTTGATTTTGAAGCTGGCATGACAGCAGCATGGTATGAATATCAGCAGCAGATCCAACTCAACCCATGACAAAATTATGAAGCCGTGAACAACTACTCATTGTCTGTTACACAGGAGGTACTAAATCCTTCGAGACAAGCACTAAGATCTTTGCTTAGCCTTCACTCACAGAAAACTTTCAGTGGAAACTTTGAGTGAAGGCCACACTGGAGCACTCTGTGAGGATTTTTCAGTACCTGAAGAAGGTTTAGATGAAAATCAACATATTTTATTTTGAGTTAGATGATTAAGAGAGGAGAAACAAAGTTCTTAAAACTTCCCAGATCTAAGGATTTTACAGGGAAATGAAAGTTTGGTGAGGCTGTTCTAATACCTTAATTGCAATTAAGGATTAAGAGTTTAACATGACAGCTTTAATGTGTGTATGTGAAGTGTGATGCAGCACTAAGGTGGTGTCATAAAACACTGCAAAAGAGTCATAAAAGACTGAGGAAGGAGTGCATAATAACTGCTTAATACTGTGTCAGTATCTTCAGAAACAGGTTGCTTAAGACGACTTACCGCTGATGGATGATTAATCAGGAATGTGGATTGCATTATTTAAAAACCATATATCATGAACTTTCTTAATTATGACTGTTGTATGATTTTACTCTCTAATGTATACCAGAAGCAGCATCTAATGTCCTAGTAAAAAACAGTCAATTTGCTTGGGAAATCATAGAATCATAGAGTCAGTCAGGGTTGGAAGGGACCACAAGGATCATCTAGTTCCAACCCCCCTGCCATGGCCAGGGACACCCTACCGTAGATCAGGCTGCCCAGAGCCTCATCCAGCCTGGCCTTAAACACCTCCAGGGGTGGGGTCTCAACCACCTCCTTGGGCAACCTATTCCAGGCTCTCACCACTCTCATGCTGAAGAATCTCTTCCTAACATCCAGTCTGAATCTTCCCACCTCCAGCTCTGCTCCCCCTAGTCCTGTCACTACCTGAGAGCCTAAAAAGTCCCTCCCCAGCTTTTTTGTAGGCTCGCTTCAGATACTGGAAGGCCTCAATAAGGTCACCGGGGAGCCTCCTCTTCTCCAGACTGAAAAGCCCCAACTCTTTCAGTCTGTCCTCATAGCAGAGGTGCTCCAGCCCTCTGAGCATCCTCGTGGCCCTTCTCTGGACATGCTCCAGCATCTCCACATCCCTCTTTTCCCAGGGGCTCCAGACCTGGATGCAGTACTCCAGGTGGGGTCTCAGCAGAGCGGAGTAGAGAGGGAGAATCACCTCCTTCGACCTGCTGGCCGGTCGAGGGAAATGGCATGGTGTTATGAACTACCACCATTTCTAAGCTTTTGTCACAGCCTTAAAACTGCCAGTTGTTTCTGCCAAAATGATACAAAGAAATATCTAGCAGCATTTTAAACTGCTAACAGATAAATATTGGTACCTCCTATCTTTCCTTGAATAAAATGAAAAAAAATTGCAATTCTTTTTCAGCATTCATTTTTGTCATGCCTGAGAGTGTTATCTGTGTCATACAGGTGGAGAATTTAAGGTGTGGAGACAGATAACAATTTAACATCACACGGTAGTGAATGCAAAATTAACAACTCTTCCCAAGTCAGGTGCCAATAGGTCCCGAGCCACGTTTAGCTCCTAGACTGTGTTTCATCTGTTACTGAACTCCTTTTTGTGAAGTCCAGATAAATGGCTTCAGAGGGACTGGAGATGAAAACTCTATAGCTCTTCTGAATGATGGCTTCATGATCCATCTGTTGCTATGGTGGTAAATGACATCCCATGCATCCCATGAAAAAAGATGGATAAATATGGCAGTCAGAGATCACTTTGTACTGAGGCAATTACAATACTTGCATCTGAATCTTAGTGCTGTAGAGATAATCTTTTCCTCTTTTGATTCAACCTATCACTAGTCTTGTCATGACTTGTCATTCACCAGATGTGTGTATTATTTATAGTCACAAGGCAGGAAGGTGTCAGTGTTCCAATGAATCATATGAAAACCAGCACCAAAACAGCTTGAAGAGCTGCTCTATGCCTGTCCAAATCGCCCTTTTGCTTCAGGAAGAACTGCTACAAGAGATTTTCCATGTGTAAATTTTAATTCCAAATGTGAAATGTAGAATATTTCACTTCAGGTAACATTTTTAAAAGCAGCCCTGGTGTGGTTTCAGAAGCCAAGCAGCAAAACAAATGAACCATGGACCTTTAGTGATACTTGAACTAATTTAAAGCTAATACTTCTAGTCCTTTACTACTCTGTTATCAAACAGATGGCTGACCTGTACATTTTCCTTGGGAAATCATGACACTTTCATGCATTGGTAGATGCACAGCAACTTATCCCATATTCAGTTCGACCCAGTTTCAAAAATCTGTCCAAGATCTACTTATCCATGAGGGAGACAAGATACAAAAGAGAATTACTGACATGTGTCATCCAAATCCCACAAGTACCATAGTGATTTTTCTCACAAAGAGCAATTGTTTCAGTGAAGCACAGCTTAGAAACACATTACATCTAAAATTAAAATGAGAAAGGCAAGGAAGGAGAAGCAGGAGAAGAGGAAAGGATCCTATGGTGGGACTAGGATCAAATTTAGAAGACGGGGAAGACAAATCTAGGAAAGGTGACTTCATGAAACACCTTGCTAATTAAAATATATAGGTACTGCAGCCAAGATGTGGGATCGTAGTATCCCAGCTAACATTGACAACAATAAGACAAGATCACAAGTTTCAGCCCAGATTGCATCAAAATACTGAGGGACACCAGTTTACATTCACAGCCTCTTGCAAAGCCTGCGTTGTTACCTGGCCGCTCGGTCTGCTTTGCGTTTCCTCCGCTACAGACTAGATGTTTGTGAAAGTACTTTCACAGCCACAGATGACAAGATGCTTTCAACTTTTGATTCTCTGATCTCTCAGGATGTTAGGGGTTGGAAGGGACCTCTGGAGATCATTGAGTCCAAACCCCCTGCCAGAGCAGAAACATACAATCTAGTGCAGGTCATGCAGGAACACATCCAGATAGATCTTGAAAGTCTCCACAAAAGGAGACTCCACAGCCTCCCTGGGCAGCCTGTTCCAGTGCTCTGTGACCCTTACAGTAAAGGAATTCTTTCTCATGTTGAGATGGAACTTCCTGTGCTGTAGTTTATACCCATTGCCCCTTGTCCTATCACAGGGTGCAACTGAGCAGAGTTTGTCCCCTGCCTTTTGACACCCAGCCCTCAGATATTTATAAACATTAGATCACCTTTCAGTCATCTGTTCAGCTGACCAAAAAACCCCAGGCCCCTCATTCTCTCCTTATAGGGCAGTGCTCCAGCCCCTTAATCATCTTTGTAGCCCTCTGTTGGACTCTTTCAAGTAGATCCCTGTCCTTCTTGAACTGAGGAGCCCAGAACTGGATGCAATATTCCAGGTGAGGTCTCACCAGGGCAGAGCTAGAGGGGGAGGAGAACCTCCCTCAATCTGCTGGACACACTCCTTTGAATGCACCCCAGGATCCCATTGACCTTCTTGGCCACAAGGGCACATTGCTGTCCATGGGTAGCTTGGTGTCCACCAGGACTCCCAGGTCCTTCTCCACAGGGCTGCTTCCCAGCACATCACCTCCCAACCTGTACTGGTGTAGTTTATTGTTCCTTCCCAAGTGCAGGACTCTGCATTTACCCAGCTTGCACACTCCTTGTCTTCTATAACCCAAATGCATGTCAATACAAACAGATACTGTCATACATAAGAGCTGCAATCTGGCTGGGTGACAGAATAACAGTAATTTCCTTCATGGTGGGAAATGACAAAGGAAAAGATCAACAGGGGAGTAAGTCCTGCTAATGTGCTAGAATTAGATCAGCTGGAACAAACTAAACTGTACCATTTAGCAGGCTACACAAGCATCAGTGGTGATATATTGTTAACAAAAATGTTGTTTCTTCTCCATCTTTTCCATACAAACTCTATTTACTTTTGCACCTGCCTCTGGAGTTTACACAGCTGAATATTTGATTCATGGGGGCATGGTGGTGGGGGTTTGTTTGTGGGTTTTTGTTTTGGTGGGTTTTTTTAATATTTATATTTTTTTTTTTGGTGGCATTATTGTGGGCATATTATGATTATGATTCATAGAATCATAGAATCAGTCAGGGTTGGAAGGGACCACAAGGATCATCTAGTTCCAACCCCCCTGCCATGGCCAGGGACACCCTACCCTAGATCAGGCTGCTCAGAGCCTCATCCAGCCTGGCCTTAAACACCTCCAGGGATGGGGCCTCAACCACCTCCCTGGGCAACCCATGCCAGGCTCTCACCACTCTCAAGCTGAACAACTTCCTCCTCACCTCCAGTCTGAATCTACCCACCTCCAGCTCTGCTCCATTCCCCCTAGTCCTGTCACTACCTGGTAGCCTAAAAAGTCCCTCCCCAGCTTTTTCGTAGGCCCCCCTCAGATAGTGGAAGGCCACAAGAAGGTCACCTGGGAGCCTCCTCTTCTCCAGACTGAACAGCCCCAGCTCTTTCAGTCTGTCCTCATAGCAGAGGTGCTCCAGCCCTCTGAGCATCCTCGTGGCCCTTCTCTGGACATGCTCCAGCATCTCCACATCCCTCTTGTCCCAGGGGCTCCAGATCTGGATGCAGTACTCCAGGTGGGGTCTCAGCAGAGCGGAGCAGGGGGGGAGAAAAACCTCCCTCCATTCAGTATTATCAAAATCCACTACACTGATTTGAAGAATTTGTATAGGTTGCAAATTCCAGTTTTATTTTAGAGTGAGTGCTCTTGCCTTTTTCCTTATTAAAAATGAATAGGAAGAAGTTTTCCTGAGTTCTGAGGATTTTCAAGTTTCCCAACATTTTCTTGTTTGCCTCAGGATGAAATTTTGAAATGTTTTCCTTGAAAAAGATAAATGAAAACAGTCTTTGATGTCCTGGTTGAAAATTATATTCAAGCCCCTTGTTTAGAATGGAGGTTTGTGCTTGAGCATTTCACACATTCTTCACATTCTTTCATTTTTTTCCCCCTTTCTGTTTTCTTCCGTTTTGAACAAATTCCACTTCTGATGAAAAAAGCTCATTTACTTCCAATGGGTAAACCTCTTTGGTTTAAAAAAAAAAAAAAAAAAAAGCTGTGCAATTAGCAAGGATATTAACAATCTGTTTTATGGTCTTGAATTTGGTGATAGCAAGGAAATGGTCTGGGGTATGGTAAGCATGAGTAGGGTAGTGAGCAGCCTTTTTTTCAAACACACTGTAAATTGAATGGAGCTGTCCAGAAATACAAAATATTTCCAAATGAAGACCGTGCATGTAGAGATATACTTAAGGAACAAGACCATGCACTAAATCACATAGAGAGGATTTTGACCAACTGACAAGCCTGATCACTTAAAAGATATTAAAAACATCTCATCTGGCTTTCTGTGCTGTGAAATAGTTTCTGAAAGACTACTGGTTGTTGATTCCCAAATATAGAGATCTGGACATCCAACCAGATGCTAAAGAACAACTCTCAGTCAGGAAAAACACAGAAGCAACAAATTATATAAATTGTTTAAATGGTGTTCACTGGTCATGTGGTATTAAAAAGAATCAACAGCTGTATTAACGATCTTTTTATAAGAAGAGATTTAGATAGTACCTGTCTCTAGGCATACTTTTAAGCTACTACAAAGACATCAGGTACCTGGCCTTGCTGCTGGAGCCCAGAGCAGGTGAGCTATGAGCAAGGTCTCCGGACACAGAACTGTTCCAGAAACACAAAGAAGGTGCATCAGCTTGAAATGGAATTCTAGCACTTACTGTGATTGTCCAGGCAAAGGGTCGAGACTAAAGCTGTCACATGTACCCTGTCAGGTTGTTTCAGATGTCACAAGGCAGAAGAAAGTGAGCTTACAAAGCAGTCATAACTGTAGGAACATATCACATAGTTGTACCAACTCTACTCTGCCCTGCTGAAGCTGCATCTGGAGTACCGTGTCCAGTTCTGAGTCCCCCAGTTCAAGAGGGACATAGAACTGCTTGAGAGAGCCACAAAGATGATTAAGGGAATGGAGCATCTCTCTTACGAGGAAAGCCTGAGAGAGTTGGGGCTCCTTAGCTTGGAGAAGAGGAGATTGAGGGGTGACTGCATCAATGTTTATAAATATGTAAAGGGTGAGTGCCAGGAGGACAGAGCCAGGCTCTGCTTGGTGATGCGTGATGGCAGGGCAAGGGGCAATGGGTGGAAGTTGAGGTATGGAAACATAAGGAGGATTTTTTTCCCTGTGAGGGTGACAGAACACTGGAATAGGGGGACAGAACACTGCCCAGAGGGTTTGTGGAGTCTCCCTCTCTGGAGATAACTAAAAATCTGCCTGGACGCATTCCTGCATGATCTGGTATAGATCCTGCTCTGGCAGGAGGGTTGGACTGGATGATCTTTTGAGGTCACTTCCAACCCCTGACAGTCTGTGATTTTGTGATTCATTCCAGACTTGCTTCAGACTCAATCCACTTTCTGATTATGGCTTGCATGGGTTGCATAAAATTTCTAGAACAGGTGAATTTTGCTCTTAGTTACTCAAGATAAGGCACTGAGGGAGGCTCTGCAGCCTCACAGCTGTGGCACAAGAGCATTGATGCCACTGGTCAGTGTTAATTACAGTGGCTGCTGCCCTATTCCAGTAGAAATTAGTTCTGTGCTGTGTTATTACAGTTCTGTTTTAATAAGGATGGAAGTCAAGAGCTTAGGAAAAAATTATTTGAGCAGGGTTTGGAACATATGAGTTGTGTACACAGTTACCAGAGGTGTAAAGCATCCCAAACACAATATTGCTTTTTGTATTCTTATTTTTTTCCATTTGCTTCCTATGCAATGTAGCAATCTCCCTGCATTTGGAAATTTGTACTTTCTTCTGTTCTGAGTGGCTGCTGCCTGTTCTCAGCAGGATGATGTCATATGTTGCTTAACATACAATTTTAAACCTAACTGTGCAATTGTGTTTACAATTAATCCATGGTGTAAGAAGGAGGCCCCAGACAGGATTTAAAGTGTATTGTATGACTGTGGCTCCATATAGGTGGCATGGAATTTAACAGAACATACAGGACAGGTACAGCTTTTACTGCAAACGTACTCCCATCTGCCACTGGAATTACTAGGAAGAAGAGAAAAACATCCAGCTCACTAAAACTTTTCATGTAGTTGTAGAGAGTGAAAAGGCCTCCCTTCAGCCTCCTTTTCTCCAGGTTGAAAACCCCTAATTCCCACAGGTGCTCCTTGTTCTCCAGGCCCTTCACCCTTCACCTTTCACCTGCCCCAGGATATCAATGTCTCCTGTAGTGAAGCCTCCAAAACTGAACACAGTACTGAAGCCGTGGCCTCAGCAGTGCTGAGTACAGAGGGATGATCACTTCCCCGCTCATATTTGCCACACTGTTCCTGACACAAGCCAGGATGCTGTTTGCCTTCTTGGGCACCTGCACACACTGCTGGGTCATGTTCAGTCATCTGTCAAACAGCACCTTCAGGTCCTTTTTTGCCAGGCAACTTTCCAGCCGCTACCCCAGTCCTGAAGTGTTGCATGGGATGGTTGTGATCCAAGTGCAGGACCTGGTAGTTGGCCTTTTTAAACCTCATACAGCTGGTATCAGTCCACTGATACAGCCTGTCTAGATCCCTCTTCAGATCCTTACTACCCTCAAGCAGATCAAGACTCACACCTGATTTAGTGTCATTTGGAAACTTGCTGACGGTGCACTGAATTCAGTTGTCCATATCACTGATAAAGACATGAAAGAGAGCTGGCCCAAATACCTCAGTACTGGGGAACATCATTAGTGACTGGTCACCAACTGGATTTACCACCATTTAATGGTGATCCATTTACCACTGCTCTTCAGGCCTGGCCACCCAGCAAATTTTCCACCCATCCAAGCCATGAGCAGCCAGTTTCTGCAGGACAATACTGTGGGAAATGATGTCAAAGGCTTAGCTTTCAGTCCATTTTTTTACACACCTATTTATCTGCTCTTCAGTAAGTCTGCTTGTCAGGAATGAACCGAATACCCTAGATTTCCTTTTGTGGTGTTGGTGTACATTGATAAGGGATGCCATGGGTATGGAGGAACCAGAGTCACTCAGATAGGAGAGCTGATGGTGTACACCATAACAGCTGAAAGCCTGTGGTTCCCAAATGGAGCTGGTTTAGCTGGACATCCCTTCAGCATTCCTCTTGTGTCTTACTTTTCCCAGGTTTCCAAACAAAACAGAAAAAGCAAATATCCTGCCAAGAAGACAGAGTGACAGAACTACAGCACAAATACACAAAATGCAGGCCTGCCAGCAGGGAAAGTATCTCTGATAGTTGGCATGTGTATAGCATCAATAAACGAATAAAAGGACCTTCTCAACTTGATGCCAGTTTCTAGAACACTGATACCCTCAGACTCTAGAATGATTTAAAAAACCCAAACCAAACAAATGAAAAAACCCCAACAAAACAACAAAAAACCCTCCAACCAACACAAAAGAAGCAAACAAAAAAGCCCAAACAACAACCACAACAAAAAAACCCCAAAATAAAAAAAAAAATGAGCCCAACACAGGATTCTACATTTTAGAAATATACTATATATATCTATATATATATGAAATATATTTTAGAAATACTTCAAAAAATAATGCCAAGAAGCATAAAACTACTACTAAAGTCAATGAGTAAGATGGTGCAACATCTACTTGTAGCAAAAGAAACAGAAATACATAATGGAATATAATTCATGACTGGGTTACTTAACTTCCTAGACCATTGTCAACAGGGAGCTTATGGTAGAAACTGATTTAGTGTAAAACAACATGATGCCTATATGCAATTCAGATAAAACTTAAATTAGAGATAATGTGTGGATCACTTAGAAGAAGTATCTTTGACAGATAAAGTGTTCTGAGTTATTATTGTTAATACAGCAGGATGACATTTGTGGGATATGAATGACGATAAATTCCATCTTGAAAGCAGCACTGCAACACTAAAAATATCCATCATGTCAAAATCTCTAAATGATAAAGTCAGCAAAGCAGTGAGACATGTTCAGGAGATACTCACTACAGTTAGTCTGCTTTAAAAGCAACAAATCTCTTCTATTAGTCTCCTGCCAATACATTTTGGACATTGTGTGGTTTTATCTGTTCCTTCAAGGGGGCAGAAAATTGCTGCTCATGCTTTAAATGAGCAATTGCTAGTTATACTGTTATAGGAATCTCATCAATAAGCATAGGTAACTCCTCTCACAAAATTGTGTAATAATATCCCTATGCATAATAATTTGGTTTGAGAACTGCAGCAACTACTAGTAAGTAGTTACTAATCCCCTAATATGGCATAGAGACACACTGGATTATTGATTCTGTTAAGTATTTATGTGAAAGGCTTCCATGTATCCCTTTCTTTACTTTGATAAAATTAGGCAATAAGTAAAGAAACTTCAAATCACTTAGGCAAGACACAGAAGTTGAGAGTATCNACTCCCAAACCCACATCACTTGTGTGAACATGGAACCTACATAGAAAACTCTGTGAAAATATTTCATTTCTGAATATTGAAAACTGAAATTCTAAATATTGAAAATATTTAATTTCTTTAGGTAATGACAGGAGGTGGACATGGAGGAAAAAGATCTCATTTTTACTGATTTAATAATGCTGTAATTCTGCTGATTTCTGCCAGATTACTCTTGCTGTTTGCAGCAGACAAGATCTCTGTCCCAATATCCCTTTACACATGCATTCTTTTCGGAAAGTTAATGCTTTTCTACTTCCTTGGAAACTAGCAAGATATTTTCCACTTAATTCTATCTAGTTTTGACTTCAAATATCCTCCTACTCACAATACAGAAGGAGTATCTTATCATCTTTAATAGGAATATGGGCTGGATGACTACTCATACTCATTGTCTTTGAGCAGCATGCCTCAGACTACTGTGTTGGAAACGTAGTATTTATCCAAACCCCACAAAATGATGTGTAATGAAACTGCAGTGGATGTAATGACAATATTTCAGTTACACTGACTTTCACAGTGTAGATACAGCACAGGTGGGTGTTAGTGCATTTCAGATTTTTAAAGCTAATCGACGATAAGGAATTGCACCATGTAAACCAAGGCAAATGTAGCATGATAGGCATTGTGTGAAAGTGCATAGAGATGAATTATATGTTTCTGACAGGAAAAAATGGGACAATGGCTGAGTGGGATCCTTCGAGTCATGTGTGGGTAAGTCATGTGTGTACAAGTGATGGTGGTAAGAACACAACGTGGTGGCAGTCCAGCAATAATAATGCTCCTAGAAATCTCTGTCTCCCCCCTAAACTTGAGTCCTGAGTATAACTGTTCAAGTAGGAAAACATTCTTAAATTAATTCCTTTTCTCTTCCCTCTCTCTTATAGTGCCAAAATCCTTCAGTGTTATCTGCCCCTGAACACCACAGTGTCTTCTTAGCCAAGTCTTTCTGGACAGCTTTTGAAAACTTTTCTACTGTTTCTGTGATCCAGTCCTAGTGCCCTCATCTGAGTGCCAATATTCATTAGCCACCTGAGCCCACCTCCTCACTGAGCTCTGCTTCACAGAAAAAAAGACACAGCTTTACTTTCTGATAGCGAATAAAACTTTTGCTTCCAGCTTTCCATGGGAAAAGAAGGAGTACAGGTATGAGATCCACATGTGAGGGAGTTCCAGTCAGCACTGCTGGCTGCATCATGGATAGGAGAGACTGTTCTAGGGAAGATTTTTAGACATAGAAAAGGTTTCCAAAGATTTTTAGACATAGAGAAGGTTTCCTATGACATAATTATGCCCACATTCACATTTAGACAAAGGTGGAGACTAATTATGATTAGAAATGGTAATTGACAATGCTTATTTCATTTTTTTAATGGAAAGAATTAGCAAAACTATTGAGGAGGAATGGTTCATTTTGCTGGCTTTATAAGTATGAAATAAAATCTTGAGTCCTATACTATGCAGTAGGAAGAAATTCCAACAGGCAGGTTACACGTCTTTCACACATTCAAGAAACCAACATTCCCTGGCTGTACCATATACTTCTCTTTCCAAGTGATGCTGAAACCCACAGAACTGACACTGATTAGCCAGGGCAAAATAACAGTGACTTACCCCTTTCCTGCTTTAAATAAATGTATCCTGGACAGTATTCCCAGTGCAGAACAGAGAGCTAGGAAAATATGACTGTGGAGTGTGCCGGAATACCTTTCTTAGTGGAGTCTAACCAGCTCACATAACAAGACTGGTTAGACATGAGCAACTCAACATCATTCTATGAATCTTTGAAAGTTTCTAAGCTGCAGGTACAGGTTCATGTTGCCACTTCCTTTTGTTCTTAAATGGGTTTAGATTAGTCTGAAAATGAGCAATACAATTGCATATTTTGCTGAATAGAGACAATCTTCATTTAAGTTATTCAGTGATGCTGAATCATGGTACTGTCCTATTCTGCATGGCTCCGTTTGCAGTTTTCATTGCCCTGGTGCCCAAGTGACTTCTAAGAGTGCATTAAGCAATGTGCCTGTCACTCATCAGGTGAGTTCACTCCATCTCTTATCCTTTCCCTTGTACAGGGAAGGTGAAACAAAACTGCACCAAACTGAGGTGGTTTCCTGAAGGTAATTTGTGCTGGACAAGTATGTAAGAGTGGAAAAGCACAGATATTGTAGGTATCATCAAATGATACAAAATGACAATATAACTACAAGGTGGTTTGGGCTTTTTTGTTTGTTTGCTTCTTTCCCCCACTGTTCCTAAGTTAATAGGCACTTATTTGAGATGACCAAGAACTGGAGGAGATCACATTGCTGATACCTATTTCAGCTGTCAAATACTCAGAAGCAGCTATTTGTGGTTAACTTTCAGCAAGTAGTGACTAAAAATACTGAGGTAGGCTTCCCTGCTGATATTGGATGATACTTTCATGGTATATGAGTCCTGCATGCACAAATAAGAACATCATATTGGATTTTTTTTTAACCTTTTCATTAGTACCACTGCTACAGTATTACCTGAAAGAAAGCTCTGCAACTTATCAGTATGGTTTCATGATTTGTGTGAGAGTTGGGGTAGGTGAGAAAATAAAGAGTGCCTGAAGTGACACCAAAGTTTAGGAGGCTGAAATGAGAATGAAAGCAAGGAAAGCAAGCACCTGAGAAATGTCACCTGAAAGGTGAGGGAGATGCACAAGTATCATAAAGCAAGGAAAGCAAGCACCTGAGAAATGTCACCTGAAAGGTGAGGGAGATGCACAAGTATCATGGGGAAATGGGAAATAATCCTAAGAATATGCAAGCAGTAAGTAGAAGATTGAAGGAAGGAGACAAAAAAGGGCAGAGAAAGTGGCTGAGCAAGCTCTGAAACCAAGGATCTGATAGCCATCAGCAAAGTAGCATGGTGCTAGCTTTGAAAAGGAAGTAATTATACCAGAGGATGGGCAAGAAAGAATAATTATTAAAAACACCGCAAACAAACCAAAACAAAAAACCTCAAGACCTAGTGGAGAGGGTCTGAGAACCCAGAGCAGTCTCAAATGAAACAGTTGAAATAAAACAGAGACATAAAAATATGTGCAAGTATTTGGGAAATATACGAAAAGGACTAAGTGGAGAAACACTGTATCTTTATGGCAGTGTAGGGCAAGTGGAATTAAATGGCTATGCACAAGAACAGAGCAACATATTAAAATTCCTCCCACCTCAAAGTATCCTGTTACTGGCAAACAGTTTTCTTACAATAAAAATACAAAACCTGCATGTACCTTTATAATATCTGTTTTTATAGTAGTATGAAATAAGAATGAGAACTGTAAAATATACAGTGACATTTCTACTAGATGTATTTAAAATATTGTTCAGCAGAAAAAAAAAAATGCTTTGACAAGAAAGGAAGATTTCTAAGAGAGTCTTAGCCAAGAGGATAAAGGAAAACTCAGAAACTTTCAGCAGCTGTGGAATTATCTTTGACTGGGGCTATTACTGCACCTCATCTAAAGACCACATAAACAATGTCACAACTTCAGTTCTCTCTGTATACCTCCTCCCTCTTGTAGTTCAGTAGGTGAAATGAGTTTCAGTGGCTGAGGCAGTCATTAAGCCACGGTCTACAAAAAGGCTGGTGGAGAGCATGGGCAGTGTCAGCCTGCCTGTTTGCTTTGCGAATGGTTACCCTGAGGTTTGTGCACTCATTTTTAACTGCTCGTTTACAACTTTTAGTTATTAATATTCTTTTATGGAATAGTACATCTGTAAGTTATGTGAAAGATGATTGTAGGTCATATGCAATTTCTTCAATGCCTTATTTTTTTCCCTATAAATGTTTGCAATTAAGTATATTTAAGCTATCACAGTGTGCATAAGCAGAATATCATTAAACACAGAAGCAGAACTGAGAAATACAAGTGCACTGTATTTTGCCAAACTGTTATTACCACAAATCTTTCCTAAGAAAGGTGATATTTTGCCCCTATTCTTATCTGAAATTATCAGAGGTGGGGAAAACAAGCTCTGCCGTGAAACAGGTGAGCAGCGTTTGCAAAAGGACACGGGCACAGCACACGCTGCATTTCCAAGCTAAAATAAAGCAGGAGTTGCTGCTCTTGCTTCCCGAACCTGGGGTTAATCATTGGCAGCCCTGCCGGACTCCCAAGCGAAAGTGATTTTGTTCAGGCCACCGCAGGCTGTTTTACACGAAGTAATTGGAGGTGAGCACAATGCCCCTGCCGAGGTCGTCTTCAGCGCATAACTCCTCTTTCTGGGGCGGTTCCGAAGCACAGGGTCGCACACCTGTACCCGGGAGGCTGCACCGCGCCAGCGCAGGTGAGACGGTGCCACAGCGCCGGGTGAGGGGCCGATGCGGCCAGCTTTGCTGTGGAGGAGCACTCCGGGCCGGGCGCCGGGAACCGGGGCGGGATCTGCTCGGGGCAGCCGGGACCGAGCGGGAGCCGGAGGGGGCGGCGCGCAGGGGGCACCGCGGGCCCTGCTGCCCTCCCACCTCCCGCCCCCTCCCGCCGGCCAGGGCAGCCGCGCCGGCTGACGCGCGCAAACTTTACTGTCCCCGTTCGAAGAGCTGCGCTCGTCTCCGGTGCGGCGGCACCGGCTGATACGGTAACCCCTCGGCGGGGCGTGGAGGGAGCCGAGCCTCCGCGTTGCCCTCCCTCCGCCGGCAGACGCGGCGCTGAGGCAGCTGCAGTGCCCCGCACCGGACGATTCGGCTCTGCCTCCGCGGCGCCCTGAGGAGCCGTTGACGCGTCCGGGCGCCTCAGCCGCGGGACAACATGAGCCAGGTGCAGCCCTACACCCCGCGGAAGAGCAACTCCCCTGCGACCAGTGCTCGGCGGAACGACAGCCAGGACTACCTGCTGCTCGACGCGGAGCCGTGCGAGGAGAGCGCCCTGCCGCCCTACGCCTTCTACCCAGTGTGAGTCCCGCTGGGTGGGCCGCGGGGGTCCCTCTCTCCCTGCGCGGTCGTGGAGCGGGCCGGGATGCGGGGCTTTGCGTTAACTCTCGTGGGAGTGAGGAGGAGACGCGACGGCTGGACAGGTGTTGATAGGCAGGGGCCGGCGGCGCGGCTTAAGCCCGTGGCGGGACTTGCTGGTGGGGACACGGGCATCGTCCCTCTTCTTCCCCCAGGGTAACTGTGCTTGCGAAAGGCGGAGGAGCAGCGGGCGCACCCCCGTGCTTAGCTGGCAGCGACCTCCTTGCGAGGCGCTGACCGGGTTGCCTGCCCAGCTGTAGGGGAGGCAGAGATGTTCAGCTTGCCGTTGAGAGTGGTGCGAGAGATGTCGGTACTTAGCGGTATCTAGTGGGTTTAGTATAGATAAACCAATGTTGACTCCTGTAGTCAGTGGCTCCCACAGAGAGTGCACGTTGCAGGCTTGTTGAGAAACCCATAATCTTTTCATTACTGCGTTTTGTCACGACCGTGAAACCTTGTGTAATTGCATTCTCCAAGTTTTGATGGATAGCTATCATTTAAGTTAGAATGTAAGAACATATACAGTAAAATTTAAATGAAACATAAATTATGAAGGTTGCAGGAATCGCGTTTTTTACCATCCAGGTCAATTATCACTCTGTGTTGGCAGTGTCCCTCTGTTTATGTGTTGTCAGCGTGACTTCTATAATTACCACTTGTTACTGCTTCTGAGGAGAAGCTATCCCACAGGGTGGGAAAAGCGTATTAAGCAATGCAAGATGAGTCCTAAAATATCAGGTTATTACCAGAAGATGTGTGCTTTTTTAAATGTACAAACTGTGGTTTGTTGCTTAACTGATAAATTCCAGTTATCAACCTCTCAGTTTTTTGCTACTTTGTGTGAGCGACTTAGCAGCCACTTGCCAGCCACCTGGATATAGAAAAAGAATAGCAGTAGAGAAACTGGTAAAATGCACAATATTTGATTGTTTATAAACTCACTTAAGAGCAACCATAGTTTTCAGAAATCACTGCTGTATTGCTATCTCTAAGTGTATTAATATCAGGCTATTAATACTGATATGCCCATGTTGCTATAGATGCATACATTATTGTACATTGGACTTAAACTCCATCTCAGAATATATGAATGCTTTGAGAAGAAAAACCTCGTGATGGTTAGTTCAGAGATTGGTTCTGACTAGTGGACTTCAGCTGTGAACTAATATGGAAATTCTGAAGTTCCTTTGCTGTGCACTGCTTCAGATTGGTTGTGCAGCTACAATAGGTTACATTTTTGCATAAGTGATTCAAAGTATCTGTTAAAACAAAATTTGCAAGGCCTGTGGAGTGCTAGTACTTTCAGTTCAATAGTATAAACCTGTGCTAGCAGGTCTTAGTCCTGCCCACAGGCGTGAACATCGCCTCTCATCATCTCACAGTGGCAATAAGGAAAGCCTACATCCTGTTCAAGTTGCTTTGTAGAGCTATGGTAGCACTGCAAGCAGGGATGTATCACCAATTATGTTATGTCAAGGCCTTAGATAGCTGATTCTTATTACAGGTAGGTCCAGGACTTTAGAATCCTTTCCTGACCAGATGTATTTCTGTGTCATTTCTATCAGTCCTTCAGAGAGTATATGGAAGCTACCTGATAGGCATGGTAGGTATCAATTTGAGGAATGTGCCCCTTCTCAGATTTATATGATTGATACTAAAGAGAGTAGCTTTGTAGGCAGTACTTAGATGCAGATTAGCTGTGGGAAAGCTGTCATTTGGTGCTTCCCTGGATGTGGAAAGGAGCTGCGTCACAGGCACCCGTAGACAATGCCTGCACACAAATGCTGCAAGGACTTCCTTGGCTGGCAGAGGTGAATGCAATGACTGTAGGCTTTTCCAGGTTATAGTGATTACTAAAGCACAGGTTTTGAATTTTCCTACCTAAAGTCCACCTACACCAGATTATAGCTATGTTTTGCAGATCTATCTTTTCAGCCAAAAGCTGTTGGTTTTACTAGGATTCTTCAAATCAGCAAGAACATTACCAGCTGGCCCATATTTAGGTTATGATACTTATAATCTTTGTCATCTACATGCAGTAAAAATACTTTTCTCTACTGTAGTTGAAAATGCTTAGATGACAAGTATTTCCTGCTGTTATGGTAAGAGAATGTTATATGAATCTTACATAATTTATCTGCCTCTGCTGATATGAGGTAAAATCAGTATTTCATGCTTGGACTCACTGTGTGTGTTGAATTTGTCCATACACTGCCATAATAAAAATAAACACAATAAACACTGTGAGTATTTATTCTCTGGGTACTTCTGTAGAGATGTGGCAGCTTGGGGAGCTGGTCATGCTGCCAGGTGCTGTATTTTCCCATGAAAGTCCTTGTATGGATTTTTGGTGCCCATTGGGTTATGTGTCTAAACTATGAAGTTTTTGGGTCTGTCCCTTGAAATAGGACTGAGTGAAAATGTTTTGTCTGGACTTAAATGCAAACACAAGAAAATAACCCTGCACATTGCATCAGTTGATGTATTAAAATGTTTTAATCAAAGCTACTTATATTTTGCTTAGGGCATTTCTTGGTATATCCAATTGCTAAGGGTATTCTTTTCAAACTAACTGGGAAATGATGTCATTTACACATGCAGAAATGCCCCAGAAACTTCTTGTGTGGTTATGATTAATACAAAACAATAATGTGGAGTACAGCTAATGTTGAAAAAAACCCTGAAAGGTACCTCCTCTTAAATGTGCTTACTGGTGTCATATGGTATGTGACTGTTGTTTGAAAAGTGGTCCTGATACCAGGGAAGAGTTTTCCTCTAGTGGTTATTTAGTTCTAGTTCTGATGTTACTATGTGTTGTTTGCAGACCATGTTTTTCAAGTGTTGCTTTGTGACTGCCTCTAAGTGGTGTAGTGGCTGGATCCTAAAATAACCATATTAAGAGAACAACTTCTTGTACTTGAAGTTAAAGTCCTAATCCATCAAACTACCGCTTTAGTTCAGTGGTATTACTTCTGAGCCTTCCTATGCAGTCCCTTTATAACAGCAAATAATTGTCTGTTTAATAAAGGACATTGAGTTTGCCTTTTCCCAGATGATTTTTTTCAGGTGATTCATTGTCGAAAAGAGTAATTACATGAAATATCAGACTAGTTGTCAGTGGTCAACCCAGCTGGCTCAGTGCTGCATGAATGAGTTCAGCAGTGCTTATTGTTATTCTATTACACTTAGGGTGAAACAATATGATGTGCTTAAATATTAAAATTACCTGTAAATTGGAAAAATATTTAAAATACTGACCTGTCAGTGTTAACTGACTCTGTGAGTAATAGATCTGCCAGACTTACTCAAATATTTGAGGCATTCTTTGAATTTCAGTACTTGGGCTTAGCAAGGTGCCTCATAGCAGACTCACATAAAGACTCTGAAACTGGTACCTTATCTTTCTAAAGAACAGCTATTTGTTAACTGTGTCTGAGGTAGTTGCTACCTCTGTTGTAGATGTTTGAGCTTATCAGCTGCGCCAAGTAGAGTCACACAGTCACACCAGTAAGTGGAGAGAAGGCTTAGTATTATTTGTGGCATGGTGCAAAATGGAATTCTAATGGGACTTTGTGCTGAAAAATCTTGGGTTTGTTTTGAAGCTATTTCCAGCATTTGTAATTAAACAGTTTCCAAAAGATAAGGCTACTTTTACAAATGTTATATATATAAAATACATATATATGAGAAATTATATGCATATATGCACTTTCTTCCATCTAGTAATTTTTTTTTCACCCTTAATATATCCAAAAATACATTGTGACATGCACATTTGAAGATTGCTTCCTGAAATACAAACTTGTGGATATGTATTTTGTGGATTTTTTGGTCTTCCCTCTCTCACGCACAAGTATTTTCATTGGCAAGGAGCCTGAGTTTGTAGTTTAAAACAGGATAGAAAGTGCATTTTCAGGTCTAAGTCCCAATCTGAGTGCTGATGCGCAGAGGGATTTGAAAGCAATTGTACTTATATGTAAACTTCCCTGCTGCAACAATGTTATTAAGGAACAGATTGTCAGCATACTAAACTAGTGAGAATACACTAATTCAGTCAGACATCTGATTAGGTTTTTTTATTTATACTTTGAAATATTTTGCACTGTGAAAAATAAATATGTTTTCTTATACACCTGAGGAAAGATAATTGCACATTAGAATGTCACTTGTAAAGTAAATGAGGCACACAAATTATCAGCTGAAAACGGAGCAGGGAAAGAGTCTGATGTGCATAATTGTCTTGATATGAATTACTCTTCAACATTTGTGTTTTTTTTCTGATCAAGTGTTTCTTAGCTTTATCAAACTCAGTACATACTTCAAAACCCTTTCTTTGTTAAATAATATTTTTAATAATTCCTGTGTGCAGTACAACAGTTTCTGATATTGGCATAGCATCATTTTTTATCTCCAGCCTCAACTATCTTGGTTGAAATGACCTGTAAAATTATCTTCTACACTCTTCATTAGAGACAATCTCTTCAGGGAGTACTGTGCAATGTGGCAGCTGTTTCAGATTACTAGTCTCTTTGCTGAGATGCTGCATCCTCTGAAAATATGTTGCAATAGTTTTGCTGATAGCAAAAAAAGTAGAAGAGTTGGAGCTCAGCAGAAGAAACACTAATGCAATAAGACTAATGAGTCTACTTCCTAGTGGGCACGGGGTGGGGTTGAAGTCTAGATCTTTCTTATTCTGAATGACTAAATGTAATCCTCAAAGTCTTGGCTAAAAGAACATCACCATTATTGCAAAGCCCCAGGAAAATTCAGCATTTAGTTCCCTCTTCCAAAGGAAATAAATATATTTTGATACTTCTTTTTTAAGAGTGGCAAAGCAGACCAACAATTTTTTTCACCCTGGAGAGCTGAGGTCTCTAAAGTGTTGGTCTGTCTTACCTGTGCAGCTTAGTCTGTAAAGTGCACAGTAGCGGCCAAGGACAGGTGCTGGTTTGGATGGTCTTCAAAATGTTCCATTCCAGTACATCTGCAGAGCAGACAAAGTGTTCTGTAGTGTTGGGGGGTTTTTTTGTTTGTTTTTTGTTTTGTTTTGGTTTTTTTTTGGTTGGTTTGTTTGTTTTTTTGTTGTGGTGTGTGTTTTGTTTTTTTTAAACAATTGTTATGAATGATGCAAAATTAATAATCTATATTAATTTTGATATCCAGGCAAAGATTAATAACTATGAAAACTGTTTATTAACACTGTTTATTAACATTAAATTTCGCCAGAAAACTTGTATACAAGGTTCAAAAACGCACAGTTTGGAAATTTATACATACAGAGAACAGGCAAAACTGGAACACTTTAAAGGTACCCAGCATAAGCAAACATCTTTACTAGAAGAGAAGGTTTGTGCGGTCACTTATACCGCTTTGCGGTTAATTACCCTGCTTAGCCACTGGATGGATGCAGGAAGCTCCTTTCTGCTTATGGCAGGAGGCAACTAACGATTACAAGAGGCTTGAAGTATTTACTCACAAAAATATTATTGGACAATATCCAAAGCACGTGACGAGGTTGCTGCCAGACCAAAAGCCGTTAGAGGCTTTGGAGTTTCCCCAGGCTCCTGGGTGCTGGAGAAAGGAGGCAGACAATCTCTGACCTAGTCCTGGCTCTCTCAGCAGGAGGCTTTCAGGTCCAGGCAGGATGTCCTGCAGTGTGCAGTCTTGACATGGTGTCACGCTGGCTATGCAGGCCAAACGTGTGGAGGCATCAGAGCCTGATCCTGCTCGCTGGGGTCCTACACAGCTCAGGATCAATGAGGTAGTAAGCAGGCACGGATGCAATAGCAGAGAGCACCTTTGTGCTACCTGCTCATCCCTTTATATCCATTCAGCTTGAGACTAATGGGCCTTCGGACATAGATTAGCCAATCAGGATGGCACTTTGCCAAGCTTGATCATATTAGGTGAAGCCAGGGCTTTTGTCCCCTTCCCCGTGGCCACCAGCCCCAGCACAGAAGGAGGGGGAGCATGCCTGGGCAAGCCAGGACATGTACGAGCCCACCTTGGCCTATTTAGGCCTACCACGACAACAACCAACCAACCAAACCACCAAACAAAAAACCCAAAAACCAAAACATAAACCAAACAACAAAACCCCAAACCAAAACAGTTTATGCAGAAACTGGTACACAGTCTGAAAAATGCCTCTCAAAGGTGAATCAAACCACATATGCCCATGTTTGGTGAAGGCCTGTAGGGTTTGCTTGGTTTAGTGGTAAGGCACTTTTAATGTTCCCTGTGTATGTATGCTCACTGAATTAACAGTGAACTCCTATTGGTCAGCTACATTACCTGAACAGTTTCCTATGTTGATACTTCCTCATTGTTTGTTGCTTGACCCATTGCAGTATTTCTGTAGTTTTATTTACACCATTTTCTTACAAACAGGTATATGTGTGGATCACTCTTCCACAGTTACCAAACGATTGAAATGACCTCCCTGTGGGACCTCATTTTCTAAACCTGGAAGTGTTCTGTATAAATCTAAGTTATTGGTTAAATTTGCATGAAGAAGGTGGAGTAGTGATTAAGAAACGTGTGGGATATATATGGCGTACTGTTCACTGTAAATGTTAATAACAAGTGTGTTCTTTGTCAAACACTCACACAGCACCATTTTCCACCACAGAAACTGAAGATTATATTGGTTACTTGAAGATTTCCTGCCAGCTATCATTATGCCAAATAAAGGTGACTTGGTATGGTGGGTCTACCTCATCATGCTGTGTTCAGACTTTCCAGCTCAGCAAATACGAACAGAAGAGAATTTTGGCAGTTACAGAATTTTATATGACTATAGTTTATAACTTGGTTTCATGCCTCAAACAGTGATGCACTGCAAGGCAATGACTTAGCAAAAGGCTTCAGTCTCGAAGTGCATAAAAGGAGTCTTACATACATGTTTGTGCCCATGCCTGTGAGTATAGGCACTTGCACACAGAGCTGACTCAACAGGAAGCGTCTATAAGCAGTATTTAAATGTAGGTTATGATAATTAAATGTGGAAAAAAAAGGTTAGTGATAATTAAATTACATGCAGTTTTCTCCGCGATGGTTTAGCGTTTTAATCTGACAGTAGAATGATTATTTGTTTAACAGTGACAACATAGTTGATCCTGTCTTTATAGTATTTTTGGTAAAATAGATGATTACAGAAGGTATTGTGAGGATGACTAATTAAAGTCTGAATTTATTTTCTATATCTATTTCTATACATCTGCCCTTTTTCCTACCATTAATACAGTTGACGGCGCAATTCTATTACACCCCCCAAATCTAATATATCTAAATAAATGTTTGTCAATATTTAAAATAATAAACAAACAAAACATCAAAAAGAAGCACACAAAAAACCAAAACAAGACCCCACCAAAAAAAAACAACCCACCCAAACAAACAACAAAACCCCAAGGCAAAACAAAGCAACAAAATGAAACAAAAGCCAACGAGACAAACCCAAACCCACAAAACCCCCAAGCTTTGACACTAGGAATGAATTGTGTGATTTGGTACAGGAACCTCAAGTAAGCAGAGTAGCAGCAGAACTGCATATCAAGAATTGCTGTTTTAGATATCTTCTCAAAGTCATGTGAGAAGTGTGGATAGCTTGTTTTCTGCAAGAGGTGCATGTAATTTCCTTCTGTTTTTTTAAAAAAGTTACTGAATTGAACAAAATGGTGGCATTGTGGATGTGGGTTTGCTGGGTGAAAATTTATTGTGGATGGGCTACTTTCTTTTAGTGCAGAATAATAGTGATTAAATGAAGATGAGAAATGGTAGGAATAATAATAACAGTAATCATGAATCACCAAGATTCATGATAACTGTTGTAGATGTAATCATCTACATCGTACTATTGTAGAGGTGATGCCTGTCTCTTCACTCAAACATGCCTTCAGTTGTGCCCCAGTCATGCTGCTGTCAATGTTCTTCCTTATACATTGTTAATTAAAACTAACCTTGCCTGCTGCAAGCTCAAAAGAATGTGACTAGAGTTCTCTTTTTGTCCTTAGAAATTGATTAGATACTGATTTGGATGTCAATATCTATCCTAGCAAAGAGATTAAAGAATTGAGGATTTAAAGAAATGGTTTAGTATCTGTGAGGCCTTCCCATGCAGGTAGACAGAAGGATCATGAACCAAAAGATCGTGATTGATGCAAATTTGATTTAAAAATATCCCAGAAAAGAGAGTACAGATCACAAGGTCTGGTACTGCAGCACTAGCAATTTTACAGCATAGTCAGACTGGAGAATTTCTGTGACACTTTCCTGCCTGCTTACCAAATTTTGAATGAAGCAGAAGAATATGAGGTGCCATTTTTGAGAGACCACTGAGTTAAGTCCTGGTTTGGAAGTGGGAGCTTTGCTGGATAGCCTGGGTGTTCAGCAGATTAATATTACAGCTTGAGTTGGTTGTAAATGATCAGCATCATCAGCTCCTTCTGACTACCTGCACAAATAGCTGTTCCCACAGGCTTATGCTTGGCTTCGTTGAGGTATGCCATTAGTTCTGCAGGTTGTATCTCTGAGCTGCACAGTGGACCTCATATATTTCTCTCAGTTACTGGTTAATTGCTGCTAATAAGGGCAAGCTACTATGGAGCCAATTGAATTGTTACTTTGAAAAGAGAGTAGCCTAATTTCACCATGATGTGCAGGAACTCTCTATGTGCAAGGAGGTAGTGTCTAACTCTTGAGCTGGATGGTAACCAGCATGAGACTGAGGAAGTGTTGAAAAGACTTGGCAGCCACAGCCATCCTTGTTCCTTCTGAAGTGTTCTTTTTATGCATCCCGAGCAGCTTAACTAGCAAATAGGTTTGTGACCAGATTGGCAAGGTGAACTGCACTGCTGGTCTGTTGGTTCCCATCTTGTGTCAGTGCTGGTGTTAGTTCAAATGGACACATGGTTATGCTGATTTTCCTCCTGGCCCTCTGGATTTCTTCTGTCACTCACACTGGCTGAATTTAGGAATGATGACTGATTGCTTAGACACTTTTCAAAAGGGAAGATTCCCTCATCTTTGAGGAGTCATTTATGTTTTCTTTCTCTTCTTTTGCTTGCAGTGGATATGTTTCAGCTGTTTCAAATATGATTTTTCTCTCCTTTTTTTAGAACAGTTAGCCAGGTCAGAATGCTAAACTTCGTTAGTCCTACCCTGTGTACACGTCTTGGGCCTGCCAAGTGGTAATAATCCAATATTTGGTGCTTTTTGTAAGGCTCTTGAACTGCTTTGTGGACAGATGATGCATTTCACACAATCCATCTGTCAGCCTTCCAGCTACTGGGTGCTTGGCAGCAGACAGTACAAATCTTACAGCACCAGTGCTTTAAATCCTGAATTGTGTCAGTTAACCACCTCTACAGCACCTGGCACATTGCAGGAGGATCCAGCAGCTGTACCACCACACTAAATCCAGGGGTTGCTTTTAAGTGAGGTGCAGCTCGTGGGAGGATGCTTTGGGAACTGGCATTGGGAAGCTTGGAAGGCCTGTTCACTGACACACTTACACCATGAACATTATAATTACCATTTCTCTGCTAATAATGCTGTGGAAAAGTGCCCTCCCTTCCCCTTTCACCCATGCACATGCCAGGTCACGCATAGCACACTGACGAGTGTGAGCTTGTGATAAAGACAGTGTCCGATATGTCTGATTATTTAGTGGCAGGCATGAAACAGCTGAGCTCAATAAAGATGTGCACTGACCTGTGGATTCCACCACATGGGGAGATTAGTGCCATGAAAGATCCAGATATTAGTTAAAATTTCTGCATTTGTAGTGTGTGCCAATGTTTACGGTCACATTCTGTGAGTTTCTAACTGTGTTTAGTGATTTATGTGGGATCAGAACCATTGTATTAATTTATTTATAATCCTTTCAGAAAACACAGGGAATCTCTTTGAGAATTGTTCCTAATGAAGTCTTTTTCATGACTGAAGACTGTAAACAGTTTCTCCTTCTCTTTTGCAATGCAATGATTAATTTTTCTGTATTAGTTTAGTACTACTCTGATAACCTTTGTTTTCATGCAGGATTTCCTTAAGCTAATTTAAGATTACTTTCAATTTTCAAGTGTTTAAAAAAATCATTGCAGAAATATCATATGTAATAAAAATTTCTATTTTATTGTCTGCACTTCTTAGGTTTATTTGATTTATACATGAATTGAAGCTTTTCTTCCTATTTGGATTTATTAATTTATAGCTAATTCCAGTAAAATTATTCCAAATATGTTATGTACAGAAGGATTTTGAAATGATAATTTAAAGACTATAGAGCTTTATTTTGAGCATATGTGGGAGAGGGAGTCTTTTTAGAAGTTATATGTGAGTGTAATGCTAGTAGCTATTATTCAAAGGGAAATCTTGTGCTCTGAGAATCACAGAATGGTAGGGGTTGGAAGGGACTTCAAAGATTATCTAGTTCCAACCCCCTGCCATGGGCAGGGACACCTCCCACTAGTACAGGTCACTCAAGGCCTCTTCCAACCTGGCCTTGAACACCTCCAGGGAGGGAGCAGCCACAACCTCCCTGGGCAACCTGTTTCAGTGTCTCAACACCCTCACTGGAAAGAACTTCTTCCTCACATCCAGTTTAAATCTCCCCTCTGCCAGTTTAAACCCATTGCCCCTTGTCCTGTCATTGCAAGACCTTGTAAATAATCACTTCCCAGCCTTCCTGTAGGCTCCCTTCAGATACTGGAAGGCTACTCTAAGGTCTCCTGGAAGCCTTCTCTTCTCCAGGCTGCAGAGCCCCAACTCTCAGCCTGTCCTTATAGCAGAGCTGCTGCAGCCCTCTGAGCATCTTCATGTCCTCCTCTGGACCCTCTCCAACAGTTCCATGTCCTTCCTGTGCTGGGGGCTCACAGTACTCCAGGTGGGGTCTGAGGAGGGCAGAGTAAAGGGGCAGAATCACTTCCAAAAGGAGCGGAAAACAAAATCTTATCTTGTAAGGGAAGAAAAATAATTCCAAGACTTATTTGATAAAGTTGTGAGAGCAGCAGTCCTCAAAAGCTGTCTTGAGAAATTAACAACATGTTCTTAAAGGGAGAGGAAAAGATGAGCTACAATGGAGCAGAGTCACTGCTGTCATCCACCAACCTACTTTTTGATTCTGACCTGTCAAGATAATTTAGAGCAGAACTTCCATGCCTAAATGGAAATTTTACAAGTTCTACTGCAAATGTCCTCAAGTATGTTAGCAAACCACAGTTAATTTCACCTCCCTGGTACAGTGGGGAGCATCTTGATTCTATACAGAGTCTGAATTCTAGCCCATGTGCTCCTACAGGACTGAGGAAAACAAAATCCAGACAGTGAACATGTGCAGGCAGAATATGAGCATACAGATTTGTCCTTCACTTCTGTGCTGCCATCCAGTGTGACCTAGACAGGGTAGAGAGCTGGACAGGGAGAAATATACACTTGTTCTTACTGAATTTCATTGAAGTACTGCACCTGCAGAAGAATAACCTCACAGATAATGTGAAGGGAGAATAACTGTATCTTGAAGTAACATCTAAGTAACAGTTAAAAGTAGTGAAAATTGGAGTGGGAGAGGAACTTAAGTTTCTGAAGATATGGTCTATTCTATTTAAAATATTTTCCACAGCACTGCTAACAAAAAGAACCTCAGCAAGAGCAGTATCCCTGGAAGGTCTGTGGAGTTAACACTGCAGACAAAGTGGAAGAAGTTGCTGGTCTCTGCTTTTCTTTGGAGAGGAATTTTAGAGGATTAAGTTGGAAAGCTGTTTAATCATTTAACATCTGATGTGAGCACATTGGTAGGTAAACAGCAACTGACGTGATAGCGAAATTTCAGCACTGCTTTGTATGATAAAATAATAATGATCTTACCTAACAAATTGATATATAAAATATACACTGGGATTTCTTACCCCACAGCCACTTCCAGCCTAAAATCAGCAACAGTGTTTAATACATAACAGAAAGAAAAAAGCATTTAGGCAGGGATTTATAGAACAGTAAGGTGAATGCTCCTAGTCTTGTGAGGATCTTTAACAGCCTTAGATTTCTGCATTACTGATCTTTACATCAAATTTGAAAAACAGAAATTTCTGTAGTTATCAGTCAGAGCATTGATAACACCTTAGAGGGAATGATTTGTGAGTTAATTAGCCTCGGTTTGTGCACATCTGTTCAAATTTGTGACCTCTCCATGAATCAGTGAAGAAGATGCTGGTACAGGAGTAGTACAGCTGCTGGGCAGCTGTGTGTCTTTTCTGATCTCTGGCTATGACAAGACTTCTTATGCTTAACATGTAGGTCTTGCTATCTCCAAAGGGCCAGAAAAGGCATGTAGAGGTACTCGTACAAGAGGAGGGGAAACAGAAGGACTTACTGGGGGGGGGATGTGATGCATTTCTGTCTGGGATTTTGTTTTCACTGAAACTTGAGTAGGGCGTGGGAGGGCTGCTGCATGTCCAGGTATCACCCCAAAGATGCCTTGCATTCATGCATTCAGGAAGGTACAGGCACTTGGGAGGACTCTTATTGTTGGTGATGTATGAACACTCTCTCGTTACTTCATGTCCCTGAGTTTGTAAGTTCCTGTTGTCATGAGCATTGAACTTCTAGATCATGTTCTAGGTATTGCATATTGTGGATAAAGCATAACAGGATGGATAGAAACCCCACATCCAGTCATGATTTGTTTTTAAATCCTATATCCTTTACTAAGAAATGTTGGAAACTTTGGTTTTGATTTAGACATAGGCTTTGAGGTTGAATGTTAGAAATCTTGCTGGTACCTGCTTTCATCTCAGTGGTGATCTTCAGGTGCTTTATCTGAAATAAAGCATCCAGCCTGACCTTGTGGTTGTTCCACTACCTGTAGTGGGATCCTGGCCACTACTAATCATAGGATTTCATACTGTTTTCTTCTCAGGGCTAAAAGACACCAAAGAAAAAAGTCTTATTTAGAGACCTGAAGACAGTTTTGAAGAATCAGAATTGCATGAGAAATGCAGCAGTGAAGTGCATTTGTTGGTTTTTTGTTTGTTTGTTTTTGTTTCCTGAGTGAAAGGTAATTTCTGTATAATTTCTTTCTCTGGAGTACTTCTTTCAAAGGTATCAGCATCATACTGGGAGAGGGAGAATGTTGCCCCAAATGTAAACTACCAGCCAGACAGTCCCTGAACAGTGGCACAGTAGAGCTGGCTACTTTTTATTGTAAGAAGATTTGGAGCACAGAATGCTGCCTGCAAATTCAGGTTCATCCTTCCTTGCAAGCTCACAGCTAGACTCAGCAGCAGGCTGCTGCTTCTTAGCTCCTTAAGGGCATGGAGTGGCTCTTTTGGTGTGTGATGCAGAGTTGGGATCACACCTCTGTGTCTGCTGGGAGTTGTAGTGCTTTGCTGTGTGAAGATAGTAAACAGCCAAGATTGTTGCAACGATCAGCATAGCATCCCATCTCTTTATACAAGGTAAATGTATTTTTCTTTGATACTCATTGGGCATGTTCACATGGTGCTATGCTTAGAGTATTTGTCCTGCACACAGGCAGAGATCATTAGTGGAATGGGTTCAGTGATACTTACTGGTGTCACTGTCTTTGCTGCAGATTCAGTGATCAGTTGTATTGACACATGTTAATTAGCTCGGGCAGCTTGTGCCATCTCAGCAGTTGAACCACATCCTTGTTGCCTATAACTAGCAAAGGGTCTTTGCATCCTCATCACTGAAGCTTCCACACGTATCTTCTCTTAACTAACAAAGTGTCCTTGAAACCCAAAAGAAAAACAATTAGTATGGTCCAGAACCAGGGAAACAGAAGAGTGTCAGAGAACCTAAAGACCACACTTCCTAGCTGGAAGACCTGTGCCCAGAATAAACCACTTGTGTTCTGAGCATGCAGAGTGAATTGAAGAAAAACTGTACCTTTAAAGCAAAGAGAGCAAGCAACTGACCAATGGATGGTTAGTAGGTGTTGCTGTGAGGCATAACTTTCATATTTCACTGTATAAATGCTCGTAGCACCCAGTCTTGTGCACCTTTGTGCCTGCCTGTTAACATGAAGCCCAGTGTCAAGGCATTTGATTCCTGATTTCAGTGGCAATAGGATGAGGTTAGTAACACCTGAACTCAGGACTGGGCTATGAGGTGGAAGAAAGCAAGAAAGTTTCCATTGTGGCTGTGTATACCTGAAAATACTAGCTAGAGAATGTATTTACTGCCTCTTAACAAATTATGACTGCTAAATACTTTAGGAGAAAAAAGGGCAAGCTGCTGAAAATGCTGTATCTGGAAAGAATCTTTCAAAGGAATGTGGAAAGTTAGAGATGTATAAAATAAGAATTACTTTTTTTTTGGTTGCTTATCTTCAATCATCAGTCAACATCATCTTAAAAAATCAAGGTAATTTCCAGAAAATAGCAGTCAGCTGAAGCTGCTCTGTTTTCATTCCCTGGAACTGGGCATTGCAGAGTCGGGGAGAGGTACAGTGAAACTATTTTTGTGTGACTTTCCATATGTAGCACCTAGATATGTTGACTAGAGCAACCTTATATCCCCAGACATTATTTCTACATGAGAGCTGACTCTCCATTTCTCACACTTCTACACTTACTGATGCTCCAGAGAGCACATAGTATAACAAGAGGATCATGGGGAAAAATTCTTCTCCTTCTAAAGTAAACAAAAATTATAAGTGCTTGTTTTTCTTCCCCTCCCTTCCCTCTCTTGTTTTGGTATATCACTTTGTAGACTTGGCAATTTAATTTTTCCAGTAGAGAATGTATTTTCCCGAGTCCTGTGAAATAAAAGTGAAGCCTGAATAAGTTTACAAGTTCTGTTCATATGCAGTGTTACTGTATTCATGTCCATTTTCATGATAAAACCCCCTACTATTTCAAGTTTTCTTTTTCAAGTGAAACTGGAGTAAGTTTAGGATTTCTGTTCACATGCAATGTTACTGTATTCCTATCTGCTTTCATGATAAAAACCCCTACTATTTCAATTTTTCTTTTTCAAGTAAGTCTTGACAGCTTGCCTGGTTCAAAAATATTTACCATTTACTTTTGATCCAAAATGTATCACTTCAAGCGAAGCCACCCAAAATGTGGGAGTCAATTTAGTATTAACTACTTTTGTCCCCAGTCCCCTGCTCCCTAGGCTGACTGTACAGAGGGCAGTTTCAGCTCTCTGCTGAAACTTCCTTCCCAAAATGCGTATGTGGTGTGACTCCCTTGGCAGGCAGCAGTGTTCACACTGTATCTGTGTGTTTGTGTTTGGCCCATGGTGGGCCAAGCATGGCAGGTANTCTTCCAGGAGAGAGATGTGCAGGGAGGGAGAGGAGAAGGGAAAGAGAGCAATAGCAACCGAGCATTGGCTTTTAAGACTTTGATACTGGAAAACAGAATAGAATAATGTTACAACATCCTGGGATGCCCATATCTGTCCCCTGGGATGGATCTTGGTCTCTGTAGTTTCCTAGGGGAAACCTGGGACCCCTCAAACTAAGACAATAATTTATATTTTTATTAATTTGACCCTGCCTCCTACGTAACTATATACAAAAGTTATAAAGGTTATATTCAGTTGACAAAGTATTTTCACCAGAGAGACGGTTACACATGGTTTGAGAGCAGTATTTGGAAAAAGATAAATCCAAAACCAGTACATATTTCCCCACTGACCAAAAGGAAATTAGTTCCTGGAGACTTTAAGAATACATTACTCACAATGCTGCTTGCTGATTGCAGGAATTCCTCTTTGGTCTCTCTTTATTGGAAAATCCTGCTGAACTGTTTCTCTGCTTATAAATCATGTGTGCGTGTGTGGGACAAGACCCAAGGCTCATTCCTGTCAACAACTACCTGAAAGGAGGTTGTAGCCAGGTGGAGGTTGGTCTCTTCTCCCAGGCAACCAGCAACAGATCAAGGGGACACAGTCTCAAGTTGTGCCATAGGAGGTCTAGGATGGATATTAGGAGGAAGTTCTTGACAGAGAGAGTGATTGGTATAGGAATGGGCTGCCCAGGGAGGTGGTGGAGTTACCATCCCTGGAGGTGTTCATGAAAAGACTGGATGAGGCACTTAGTGCCATGGTCTAGTTGATGGTTAGGGCTGGGTGATAGGTTAGACTGGATGATCTTGGAAGTCTCTTCCAACCTGGTTGATTCTATGAAGAGAGAAGAGCCCATGCTCTCTGCAGCTCACCTATTTTATCAAAGCCACCTAATTTTTCTAGTATGCTACCAAACAAAAGGCCAGAACAAATAAACATCATTTCTATGCTTAGATGTGACCAGAATTGCCCCAGCACCAGGTCTGTGCTGGCATGTGGCTTGGGAGAAGAGCCCATGTGAATTCACTGATCCATGGGCCTGGGAGGGTGAGGTATCTCTCCTGGCTCACTTCATCCCAGCTTCCCTATTTCCCCCCACCCTGTCTTCGGTTGTGGGGAGGGAGGCCAGAGGTTTTTTGGATGTACTACTGCATATTTATAGTTGCACCACAATATCAGTGCTCCAAAAAATTGTGTTTGTGTGTCAGTTTCAATAAACAACCCATAGAAAGATTTCTTATCTGTTTTTTGTCATAACGCAGGATTTGGCAGTAAGGTGATTCATGGAGTGTCAAAGACTGCGTTGCAAGACTTGTTTCAAGTTGGGCAGAACAGGCATCTCAATCCACAGCTGTAACTTCCCTGAAAAATGCCAGTAGTTGGCTAGTATGCTACCTCTGCTCCTTGGGTTTCTTCTTGAGGATAAAGCCCTTGAGGTTTTCTCACTGTGCTTTGAAACTTTATTTTTCCCCTGTGAAAGTGAACGTTGTGATTTCCATTTAGGTGTAACAACAGTTTTCTCAAGTGGTTGTGTAAGTCTCTCTAAGGTATTCTATTATTACTGCCTGACTGGATAGCTACAATTAATGGTATTGCCAAATACACTACCTCTGGGATTTCTTCTATTCTGTAGGATCAAAGGAAATCTGGTGTTCAGGGGATACTAGGGCCTTTTGCTCTCTTTTGAGTGGTGGTGGTGAGCAGAAAGTTCTTTTAATTTTACAAATGTCACTGGAAAATACTCTGCAATTATGGAGTAACTGTTAAAGGTCTCATTTTATGTCTCAGATCTATCAAATCAGATCTGGTTTTTACATTGTGCTGTGTATTAGAGCCATTATTACATCTCAGGTCAGAGAAACGAAAATGATATTTTTCTTGCTGGGATTGCATGTGGGACTTGCCACCAATTCTGTTTTCACTAGAAGTGTCCCTGAGGTCAGGATTTCAAGTACTTCATTTGTGCTTAGCAGGGAACAATAAACATCATAATTGTTTCTTTATTCTTATAAAGTGATTGCCTTTCAGAAGCAGTAATTGCAGTTAAACAAACCAGAGTAATTACTCTTTTTTTCCCCATTATTTTCCTTTTTTATGTAAGCAGACATTGAAATGCAAAGGATAGTGACTTGTTTTTCTTGAGGTTGTGTTGCACTGATTTTCAGTGATTTTTTTGTTTTGTTGTTGTGCAGAATGCCTATTTCTTCACCCTACTTTGCAGCAGATAGTGGGTAACATCCACAGGATGAGTGCTCCCTCCTTGTCTTCATGGAATTCAGTTTCATGCTTTTAAACTGTTTTTAGTTTTCCTCTGGCTAACACCACTCAGCTGTTCTTTCTTGAATACTGCCTTTTTTTAAAAAAAAACAAAAAAGAGGGAGTTTTAAGGTAGATTTTATCATATTGCCTTGCTTCTTTTAATTAACAATGAATCATATTCATCTAATGAAAATTATTTATAACAGGTACAGGAAGAGTAGAGGTAGACACATTTCATTATTTTCCCACAAACAGAGGAGGGGAAAAAAAAAAAGTAGTCTCTTGTGGAAATCTTTATTTTAACCAGAAAAAAAAAAAAAGAAATTGATTACATTATTGTTTTCTCTGGCTTGTTTAATAGTAGAGTTGCTAGTTATTGACAACATTTCATCATTGATTGAGTTACAAATGCAGATTTTCTAGGAGATTTCAGTTTTGTAGACATACTTGGTTAGGCCAATGTTCATAGTCACTGATGAACACATTTCATTGTGTTTAGAGTGATGTGGATGAACTGTTGGATCAGCACGTTAAGGTCCTTATTCAAACATAGCTGCTACACTAATCACATCCACTACTTTATGGAATTGGTTTCTGATACTGCATATCTGTTTTATGGGTAACACAATTATCTCTGTGTTAATTGCTGTCTGTAGTACAGTTACATCCTCCTCAGCTGTTTTTGTGAAACACTGACAACTGTGCCCACCTGTTCTTAGATGCTGAGCAGAATGTGTACCTGCTGCTTCTGGAGGAGGGAGTTTGCTATGGCCAAGCCCTCATTACTCCTCCAGTAGGTTTCCTCTTACTGTTTTCAGATATTTAAAAGACCTGTAAGACTTTTTTCCATACTCTGAGCAGTCCCGAGGTTGTTGGTTGTCATTTTCCTCATCAGTTGTTTACGTGGCTTTCATTTTGTATCAGTCCCTTTTAGCCACAGTTCTATCTACTCATAACTTACCATATTAGTTTAGTTCTCCTTCAATTACATGAGGCATTTGTATTCAGCATAAAGGATGCCTGATACTAAAATCTTTACTTTTCTCCTATCCTTATTTATTGGCCATGTTCTTCAGTTCAGAGCCCTCACCCATGACAGGTCAAGACTGCTGAGAGATATAAAAAGGAAGGTATCTGGAAAGATATTACATTGAGGGGGAGAAGAAAAAAGAAGAATTTGAATAATACTTCAGCATGAAGAACTCTGAATTTAGGAACTGTATTTAGAAATTGATGCTGTTGGATGATGTCCTAAGACTGTTATATTTCCTACCTTCTGAAAAAAAATCAGGCAAGACTATTATCAGTGGTAGTGATGAGTGGGTTAGATTGACTTCAGCTACATTCAGTGTTGATAACCAGATTGCCAAGAAATAAATGGACACGGAATAGCACTGAAAAAAATTGTTCAGGTTTTGGTTACAATCTAAACATGGACAAATATCATTAAGGCACAGTTTACTCCTCTGTTACAGGGTTAGTTCAATGCTGACTGGAGGGCATGCTGATCTGCCATGGCTCTGTTGCAGGCTCACTGGTTTGTGAGGTTTTACAGATAGACCATGAAGGTGTATTTCCTCTCATTCAGTGTGATGGTTTGGGAGTTACCTGCACCCCTACGCTATGAAAATCACCCAGACTAGACTCAGCTGGCTAGAAGTTAAGGAATGAAGCTCTATTTACAGCTTAGCACAATATACAAGCAGATATATACACAATATACAGGAATATTTACAGAAACAGACAAGTTAAAGGTAATACAGAAACACAATACTCCTCTCAGAAATCAGAGTCCCAGGAGGGGCTCCCAACCACCCTTCCCCCTTCTTTCCACCCCTCTACCTTACCCCAGGGTCTGCCTTACGTGCAAGGTGAGCCTGGAGGATTGGCAAGAGGTGTTAGAAGCAGTGATTAGTAGAGTTACACGGCAGAAAGGCCAGAAAACACACCAGATACCATAGAGACTCTCACTATGTTATCTGTATTTGTGTCCTTGTTTTTATACATCTCAGCAAGCCTATGAGTGAAGTGGACATCAGCATTGTTTTCTTTTCACAGCCTATAATATATCTGCTTTTTTTTTTTTTAAATTAAAGTATTCCAATTCGCCTCAAACCAGCACATTCAGTTAACCATTTTTTCATTTTCTTGCACTCTCTTCTATTTTTACTTGCATTGCATGTGGAAATACGGGGGTGATTTTAGTTGCCACAATGTTTCCTGCTTAGAATTCCTGCCTTTGCAACTGGCTACGTTTTTATTGTCAATCTGCTATGGAGGGTAAGAATTATTCTGCTAAGCTTCTTAATTTTTGTGCGTGTTTTTCTTAAAAGATGCCTAGTGATCATGGTTTAGTACAAGCAGTAAATTGTGTGAATAACTAAAATTAATACAGGTTTACAAAAATGTAGTGAAAATGTAATGGTTAGACTTCTTACCTTTTGGCAAGATTTTTCTGACCAAACAGCAGAGGAAGCTGCTAGCTGGAAAGCTGCCTTGTTAAGGCATTTTACATTTACTTTTATCACCCTTTTCCAAAACCTGTCTAGCTTTTATCTGGGATATGATTTTTGTTTCTCTGACCTTTTTTGCTGATACTGTGCCCTATTTCCTGGAACTACAACTCTCTATAATGAACTGTAATTCTATAATGGTGAACATTGTATCTGACCCATGCCAGAAGTAATCCATACCACTTAGGAGAACAGAGGAAAGGGAGAAAAGGCAACCTTGTGAGTTTGGTCTGAATTCTGTGCCAGTGTTTCACTCTGTGCTTGAATCTCTGCATGGAGTTCCTGGGTTGCTGTATTACAATTGAATTTAGTTCCGCCCATCATCTGGGCTAAGCTCATTAAACTGTACTATGTGTTACATGCTTGTTTTCCCTCCTTTCATATCATAGAATTACACAAGTTCCCTTTCCACCCTCACCCAGCTTTTTGAAAATAGATGGCATTAAGTGGAATTAAAGGAAGTTCCCCCTTGTTAACAAGTGATCAAGGCAGTAAGAGCTCAGCAGAGCTCTTGGCAACATCAGCACAGGCTTCTGTTATCCTGTCAACATACTGTTGCATTCCTCCTCATCTACAAAAGAGTTCTGTGAGTAGATGATGGTTGGACCTTACATGGGTAAGAAGTGTATGAAGGCAGTAAGGAGTTTCTTGTCACTCCCCACCAAGATGACACCCCCAAGGGGCATTGTAGCTTCTGATCTAAAGAAATGTAGGGCCCCGCTGCCAGGATATGGTTCATCAGAGTTACTTAAAGATGCAGAGAAGGACAAGAAGATAGAGTTATGTCTCTGTCCCACAGGTACATAAAAGGGGCGGCCAAGCTAATCAGCTTTGTGGGACTCAGAGTTATTTTAGACCTTGTACTTACAGAACTGTTTTATAGAATCATAGAATGGTAAAGTTGGAATCTAGTTCCAGCCACCTGCCATAGGCAGGGACACCTCCCACTAGTACAGCTCACTCATCCAACCTGGCCTTGAACACCTTCAGGGAGGGAGTATCCACAACCTCCCTGGGCAATCTTCCAGTGCCTCATCACCCTCATTGTAAAGAACTTCTTCCTAACATCCAGTTCAAATCTCCCCTCTGCCAGTTTAAACCCAATTCCCCTTGTCCTGTCATTGCAAGACCTTGTCAATAGTCCCTCCCCAGCCTTCCTGTAGGCCCCCTTCAGATACTGGAAGGCTACTCTAAGGTGTCCTGGAAGCCTTCTCTTCTCCAGGCTGAAGAGCCCCAACTCTCTCAGCCTGTATTCATAGCAGAGCTGCTGCAGCCCTCTGATCATTTTCGTGGCCCTCCTCTGGACCCTCTCCAACAGTTCAATGTCCTTCCTGGGTTAGTTTTTGAAATCCTACCCACCACATGCCAATTCCTGCATGTCAAGAGGCATCATTTAAAGACTTGGACAGTTTTAACATGAATTTAGGGAAAATAGTTGCACATTTTAAATACAAGTCTACAGAAGGTCCGAAGCAGAAAGTGCTCAAACACACGCTTGTTGTTTCAATAATATGGCTAAGTGCTGTGCTTTTGCATTCGGCAAGTGATTGCAAACATAAGCAAAGCAGTTGAGTTGGAGTATGACATTTTCAAACAAGGCCCTACAGAGATAAAGACAAATATTTACTGCTTGAGCTTAAATCTTGTCTCTGGAAATAAGAAAAGACTCTTGGGATTTTATATTGACAAGGTATAAAGTTGGGAAAGGAAAAACTAGAATCCAAGCAAGCATTGTCACATATGGGTCTTGTTTGTGTCGTGGAGGCAGGGAGTTAATGTGGCTGAGTCAGGGATTATAAAAATGGAATTATTTTATTTTCCCGAAAGCCCTGCCTCAAAACTCTATACAAAACCAGTTTAGATTTATTTACAGGTTCTAATTCGACTGGGAATTCTTCAACAGGATGTTACAGACAAATGTAGAGATTTAGAAAGTCAGGAAATGGAAAAGGCTAAGCTACAAACACAGCTTTACTCCACTATCAGTTAGGCTGAGCAGAGAATTAAGGGACCAGCAGGCTTTACTCACGAAAGTGAAATAGGTATCAGGCAATGATCCCTTGCTGGATTTCTCTGTGGCTTGGCTGCCTTCTGATGCTGCAAGCAATATCCAATAGTCTGGATCCAGGCAGCAGAAGCCCAAGGCAGGTGGAAAAGCTGCCAAAGTCAGAAGTGTCTCAAGACACGACTGCCACAAGACAGGGATTTGTGGAAGTGACGCTGCCTCGGCAGCAGCAGGGGAGAGCCAAACTGCTCAGGTCTGCCCAGTGCAGAATAGCAGCCAGGAAATTGGCTGAAATAAGGTCTGAGAGCAGCTGGGTCCGGGTGCCGCCGGCAGCTCTCTCAAAAGGACCCCAGGACTTGCCAAGCTTGCAAATTTGCACAGAGCAGTGCAGAAGTGAGGAGAGCTGTCCAAAGGCAGGGACGGTGCAAAACCGAGAGCCGTTTGAAAAGGTAGGAGCGGTCCAAAAGCGAGGATGGTCCAAAACAGGAGCTCTGTCAAGGCAGGGGACTCTTAAGGCAGGAACTCTTCTAAGGCAGGCACCCTGCACCTTCTCCCTTGCTCTATTTATGCTTTTCTAGACAAAATGTCCATTTGTCAGTTTATACTGGGCACTAAATTCCAGCCAGCCACCAGCCCCATTCCCAGCGTGGGCTGCCCCACGGCTCAGCACACCTGTGGGGAAAGGCCTTTGGCTGTTCCCCCTTCAAGCCCGCAGGGCAGGGTGGGGAAAGCAGTCTTCATGCCTTCTTCTCCTCCCCATTTAAACCTGCAGGGGAGGGGAGAAGGAAAGAATCTGGAGTGCTCTGGAACAGTTTGCAAGCCTGAAATCAATTTTACTTCCTCTGCTTCAGCGTATACTTACTAATATTTTCATACTTTATAGCAGTTGCGTGGGTTTATGGCTTATTACATTGAGAAGCAAAAAATTAAGTTTCCTGTAGTATTTAATTGAATGAGTCATGGAATCATAGAACTGTTTTGTTTGAAAAGACTTCTAAGGTCATTGAGTCCAACCACAATTATTTAACTGAGTTGATATTAATGAGTTAGACATTTTGCAAGGCATATAAATATAAGTTCTGGTATTTAACACTACTGAAGAGTCTTCATGTGGTATGTTAGAAGGGTAGGTAACCAAAGTAGCATTATGTTTATCTTGTGCTACTTGTTTCTGTATGTGGAGTTTATAAGGTATGATACAAGGCTTGAAAACACTTGTCAATTTTACAATTTTTTAAAATAAAACCATGGGTTAATTTGCATAAAGAGAGACAGATTTGGCATGGACGAGCAGTAGGACTTCATCTGCTGAGAAGGTATTAGAATACTGTATGGTATTAGAATGAGAATTAATTTGATGCTTTCTTTTTGCCACCTGAGACAATTCAAACATGTCACTGCCGAGCAGTGGCACTAACTGACAGTAGAGTCAATAGAGAGGATCATCATGTTTCATGCCTAGCTGAAGAACAAGAACTTGAAAGTGAGGACTGCTGACTACAGGAAAAAAAATGACCACCTAGTTGATGTAGAAGAGCAAGTAAGTCCTCTAGCACTAAACCCCAAACTTAAATATATCCGAGGAAGCATTTAAGAACATAGTGTGTATCTTGGCTGTAGTCAAGTTGTTGAAATATTTACTGCCAGAATTTCAGGCAATCTTAGAGACGACAGACAGGAAAGATGGGAAAAGCAATCCTATAGCTTTCCTGAAGCAGCTCTGAAATTTCTAGTTTATGTTAAAGAACAGTGTTAGTGTAATTTAGAACTCTAGCATCTCTTCAGTTTAGTTACTGTAGGTGAATTGGATTTGGCTAGGTATTGCAGTACTTATGCAAGACTTTCTTTTCTAGCTATAAAACATCAATATGCTTTTTGCACTTCTCCAGATACCAGTTGTCATCTTGTTGTATGAGCTGAAAAGATCTGTGTGAATTCCTCATTCCCTGGATGAATTTCATTCTTACTGATTAAACTGCTTTTTGTGTGTGTTGTGAGGGTTGCTGTCGTTTGATCCAAGAATATTATTTCACAATTAACCATGGGTTGTTTAGTCTGGATGCTAAGAGGAGACCTGTAGTGATAGGACAAGCGACAATGGCAAGAGAAAAGCAGATTTTAAGTGGATGTTAGGAACTGGTTCTGCATCATGAGGGTAATGGAACACTGGAACAGGTTGCCCAGGGAGGTGGATGGGTTCCCATCCTTGGAGATATTCAAGGTGAGGTTCGACAGGACTCTGGGCAACCTGATCTAGTGGAGGATGTCCCTGCTTATTGCAGAGGGGGTTGGACTAGATGACCTTTGAAGGTCCCTTCCAACCCAGGCCATTCTATGATTCTTATTGCTCTCTACAACCACCTGAATGGAGGTTGTAGTGAGATGGGGGTTGGCTACTTTTCCCAAGTAATAAGCAATAGGATGAGAGTAAACAACCTCAAACTGTTCTAGGGCAGGTTTGGTTTGGACATTAGGAAAATATTCACCAAAAGGATTGTTAAGGATTAGAACCAGTCGCTCAGGGAAGCAGTTGAGCTGCATCCATCACTGGAAGCATTTAACAGATGTTTGGATATGGCGCTTAGGACATGGTTTAGTGGTATATTTGGCACTGCTAGTGTGTCAGTTGGACTCCAATGATCTTACAGGTTTTTTCCCACCTAAATGAGTCTAATTTTAAAATAGGTCCTACTCATTCACAAGGATGATTTGGATCCTTTACTTGTGTTGGGAAGACCCAGACCCATCATATGCCCAGAGTAATATTTGGGTTAAAAGTTTGTTTGTGTCTCAGTTAATATGTCAGGTACAGTATTTCTAAATGAGTTTCTTGGAAAGCATCAGAAATACAACTGTTGTTTCAGGAACTTTGAATTTGGAAGACACAGAGAACCCACAGACTTCTGAGACCAGTGACCTCATTGGCCAGTGCCTGGCCTGGAAGAACCCCTAGAGAGGAATCAAGGTGTGAATGTCACACTTGGTATGTGGAATCTGACAGATCTACAACAATTGTCAAATAACTAGTATGAAGGAAGGTAGAAGAGAGTGAAGTGTATCTGGCAGTGTTTATTCTATCATATATGGTGAACTAGTCAAAGATGCTGAAGTACTCTGTTGAGGAGTCTCAAAAAATTCTTAGAGGGACACATATTCAGACTGAAAATAGCAGGGTTATAGTGGTTTAAATGGCAATACAATGATAATTACCAGAGCTAAAATCAACCATGGGAGTCCTCAAAGATCTATTCTTTGATCTGAACTCTCACTGTTACTGTACACCACTTGTGGCATCACTTCCCATCAGAAAACCAGCTTGAAGTATGTAATATACTTGATCACTGATATAAGTAATTAGACCACTGGAGTTACCCTGAGGTGCCTTTGTAACCAAGAGAGAGAAATAGTATTTTTAGTTTACGTCAACCTGAATGTAAACTCTTAAGATGTCTAAAATATTGCAAAATGGATGAGCTGTACTTTAAGGGTTCCCAGGTCTGTCAGTTACAGTGGGGATGGGTGGTCTGGCTTCTGTGCCCCTTGCCAAGTTGTACTTGCTATGTATATATTATTCAGATGATTGTATAGAAGTGTAGAGCATAGCATATCTCAGTTGTGCTGGTTTAAGGCTAATTGGAATATTTTAATAGAGAAAATTACATTATAGGCTGTGAAAGGAAAAACAAGGGTGATGTCTACTTCACTCATAGGCTTGCTGTGATGTTTAGGAATAAGTACTCAAAACAAAAGATAAGCCACTTGGGCTTGTCACGGTCAGGCTTGGGGCACTCTCTGGGGTACAGTGTCTGGGGCTGTCCTGCAACTTCTGGCTTCTTCTCTCCAACAAAGTGATTAGTGAAATTAATTTTCTTCTAACTCCTCCTCTGGCCGATCCTCAAAACCTTGGGGTAAGGTATAGGGGTGGGGAGAAGGTGGAAGGGTGGTTGGGAGCCCCTCCTGGGGTCTCTGATTTCTGGGAAGGGTGTCGTGTTTCTGTATTACCTTTACCTTGTATATTTCTGTAAATATTCCTGTATATAGTGTCTATATCTGCTTGTATATTGTGCTGAGCTGTAAATATAGCCTCATCTAAACTTCCAGCCGACTGAGTTTTAGCCTGGGTCATTTTACAAAGTGTGAGGGGGCGGGGAACTCCCAAACCCACATCATCGGTGGTTGCTTAACACTCAAACGTACACAGTAGCTGTGTTTAAATTGATTTTTCAGGCAATTTGAATGGAATATCTGAACTTCTGTGAATTTATTCCCAACTCACAATAGAACGGCTCTGTAACACATTTTCACAGAAAATATAGAATCATAGAATCAACTAGGTTGGAAGAGACCTTCAAGATCATCCAGTCCAACCCATCACTCAGCCCCATGCAACCAACTAGACCATGGCACTAAGTGCCTCATCCAGTCTTTTCTTGAACCCCTCCCAGGGATGGCAACTCCCCCCCTCCCTGGGCAGCCCATTCCAATGCCAATCACTCTCTCTGTCAAGAACTCCCTCCTAATATCCAGCCTACACTTCCCCTGGTACAACTTCAGACTGTGTCCCCTTGTTCTGTTACTGGTTGCCTGGCAGAAGAGACCAACCCCCACCTGGCTACAACCTCCTTTCAGGTATCTAAGCATCATATAGAACACCCAGCGAGGAAGCCCAGTACAATTAGCTCTTTTGTCTTGCTACAAACTGGAACATCTTAAGTATGTTCAAAAAGTGAAAGAAGGCTTAGCTCTGTCACTTTTTTTCTCCCTTGTGCCAGTTAAAATGAGATAGAGAGAAATCTCTGCTTCAAAGTAAACCCTTCATAGCCTTTTTCTTTTCTTTTTATTTTCTATATATCTTTGCATTTAGATAGTGAATCTTTGCTGAGTAATGTAATCTTTTCTCTAAGCAAACATAATTGCTTTGGGATTCTTAGATTCATCCACTGTGGTGCTTCTTTGTGGTGGAGTGTAGTGAACTGAGGCTTGTCTGTGTTCTTTGCTTCCTGTTAATGTGTTTTTGGAATAATCTCTTCCTTCAAGCTGTTTGAATTTAATTTCCGTCCCCGCCTTCCCCCCCCCCACTTTATACTTACATGTTCTCTTCCAGTATTTGTGCACTTTCTTAGCAAGCTGTCACTTCTTTTTCCATTACTTTGCACTCATGTATCCAGAAAGGCTCATGATGTGGTTATCTCTTCACCTTTTTATTTTTCGCAGTAGAAAAATGTGTATTTGTCTCCATGATATTTGCCTAATTTTTAATCATCTCCTAATCCTTGTAAACTCCTTTTCCTTTTGCAAGTTTTTTCCAAAGTCTTATTTACTATTCCTTGAAATATATCCTATTGTAATCCACTTTTTTTTTCTTCTTTAATTCCCTGCCTGTCCTTCCCTCTCCTCTTATACTCTGTTCTTGTATTACAACCATTTCCCCTTCCATTTATGGACAAGGTTCTCATTTTTCCCAACTCAGGTAACTTTGTCTGAAATACATAAAATTAATTTCCTGTTGCTCTTCAACTGTATTGTAAACAAACAAAAAATAAGGGATGGCTGAAGTGAATTTGCAAAATATGATCAAAATACGATAAAAAATAAGGTATGTTTCAGTCAGAAGCTCAGAAGAAGAATTACAAGACTGTCTCTTAAAATGTAATTTAATGTTAGAAGAGTTGATTCCAAACACATTGTAAAAGGAATAAGGAAAATACGGCAGCAATTTTTTTCCAAGGTTAAAAGAAGTTTAATTTTCTAAAGGCAATCTTTCCTTTGCCATTTCACTTTTTAATAGATCTATCAAATAGGGGTGATATTTCATGATTGGTAAATCTATCAACTAATAATAGATCTAATAACAGATCTATCTATTATTATCTATAATAATAGATCTATCAAATAGGGGTGCACTCACTCTTTTAAGAGCAGTACAGAAAAATGTAGGAAAAAAATTGAAGGGAAGAATAATTAGGCAAAATGAAATAAAATACATTGGATGCTAGTACAAGACTATGTTGTATATGAATAGGACAAGTTGCATATAAATAGGAAGCACAATAAAGGTAATTTACCAGAACTCAGTGAAGCAGTTGATATAATGTTGTATAGGAAGCTATTTGTTAAATTGGAAAAGGTTGTCATAAATTGGAAGAGATCGAAGAAATCAGTGGAAGGCAAAAAATGTTGTGTTCTGGTTTCAAAATGTTTAACTTCTGCAGTTTTTCTTGATGTAACTCCTTGCTCTGTCCAAGAAAATAGCTAACATTTGAAATAAAAACTTCTGAGACTGAGAATAAACAGTCTAGTTCCTTCAAACTTTTCTGAAGAGCTCTTTTTCTGACTTCTAATCATTTATTACCATGTTTGCCAGTGATGCTCGTGTCCCTGTCCAATCATTTGCAAAACAAGTTGCCTCTCAAACAGTTCCTGTTTCCCCATTTCTTACATTTTGGGGCTTCCAAAATGTGTGTGTGTGTATGTGTGTGTATGTCTGTCTGTGTGTTTGTATGTGTGTGTGTGTATTTTTGTTCCTCCGCTCCATGTAAAGGGAGGCTATATTTTTAATTGGAAATAGAACAGCTTCCAAAAGCACTCCTGGATACTGGATGAAGTCATCTGTGCTTATTTGCAGAGTCCTGAAATTACAGAACAGTGTGGGCTGCAAGAGGGCCTGTGTAGGTAATTTAGACCAAATCTCTGCTCATGGAAGGTCCAGATAGATCATGTTTTTCATGGCATTGCTCAGCTGAGTTTGAACAGTTTCAGTTTCCAGCAGTGGAGATTCCAGAAATTCTCTGTGTACAAGGGAAGAATTCTTTATACTGATCTCTGTGTTGCAGCTTCTGCCTATTGCATCTTGCCTTTCACTGTGCATTTCTGAGATGAATCTGGCTTAGTTATCTTTGCATCCTTCCAGGAGGTCTTTGAGGAAAGCAGTAAGATCTCCACCTCAGCTTTTATTTTTTTCAGGCTGATTAAGCACAGTTTTCTCAGTTTCTGCATTTGCTTCTTGTGCTGCAGCACCCTTGAGGACTTGCTGGACCCACCTTAGTAGATCCATGTCTTGACATGTTCAGAATTGGATGTAGCACAGCAGATGTGCCCAGCAGAGTCTCACCAGTGCCAAAAATAAAGGGGAAGGATCACTTCCTGTGACTTGCTGATGGCACTCTGGGTATTACAGTGTTGTGCATGGTTAACAGCCTTTGCCCCAAGGGTGCATTGCTGAGACTTCTTCACCTTAAGGACCTTCAGATCCTTCCTGGAAAGCTGCTTTCTATCCACTTGTCCTTTGGCATATTGCATTGGGTTAATCCAATCCAGATGCAAGATTTCACAATCGCCTTTGAACTTTGTGGTGTTGTATTCAGGCCATTTATCTAGTCTACCTTTTGAATAGCAGCCCTCCAATGTATCAAACACTCCCACTTTCTTGATAAAGGTGTTCTCTGTCTCATCATCCACATCATACTGGAATTGTTATTGACACTCATATATTTCATGGAGGGATGCAGTGGTAACCAGCTGCAGTGGGAGTTTGTAGTGCTTAAATGTGTGGCCCAAATGTCCTGGCAATCTCCTGTTCACATTATGATGCCCCTCTCCAGGCCATATCTTGCCAATTTGTCTATTCCATTGTGGGATCAAGTTGAAAGCCTTGCTAGGATTAAGGCAAGCGTCAACCATTGCTCTCCCTCAGTGCTCTTGGTTGGGTTTGTCTGGTGGTGGTTTGGTAGAGGGAGTGGGAGTTACTGGCATGGGTCCTTGAAGAAACTTTGAGAATCTCCCCAGCCTTTGAGTCAGACCCACCTCTGGGTCCACATCACAAAGGATTGTTTTTGTACTTTTAAGGAGGGCGTCCTGAAAATCAGCAAATTCTCCTTTGCTTATTTGCTCTCCTACACGGAGGCAAGGTCTCTGAACAAGCTTGTATTTGCTCTCCTGAAGTCCAAGGCTCTAATTTTCTGCTATTTGCCTTGCTGGGTTCTTTCAGAGTTTTAAACTGCACAATCTCGTGGTACCTGCAGGCAAGGCTGTTGTTGATTTCCATATCTTTAACCAATTCTTGGAGCAGCAATTTGGAAAGTTCCCTGGTGTGCTTTTTGCCTAAGCCATCAGGAATCTCCCTTCACAGTTAAGGAATTAAGAGTGTTGCTGGAACTGTTCCTGGTTGTCAGTTTTCATGCAGCCACTCTGCTCTCAGCAGTGAGAGTTATTGGAACTGAGCACAGTGGCCATAGTTGTGGGCTACCAGATGCCGACTGGTATTAGCAAACTGAAACATTCAGTTTTACTGGTGTAGCTCTAGCTGCGGATGAGTTTCACGGGTCTGCCATACAAGCACTTGACTGAAGTGCACTGCACCAGCTCGTGTCAATAAGAACACATTTCTTTGGTCTGCTAAAGCAAACTTTCTTTAGCTCTAGAAAATGGAAAGACACAGCACAAGTGATAGAGAAATTCAAGCATGTGTGTGTGTTCCTCAAAGCGCTCAGCCAGTCCTGATCTGAGAAGGTTGTGAATAGAGAGATAGTTGCTGGTGAGAGACAACTCTTCTGTCTGATCTCCCTTACCTCTGTTGTACTGGTTTTTCTTGCACCAAAAGTTTTCCATTAGAATTAAGTTTGCTCCATGCTGATCCTAGAAGGAAAGGGGAGGCAAGGGAAGGGAAAGCGGAGGCAGGGGAAGCTGCTAGGTGCCTCTCGGTGCCAGGGAGGGAGGGGCCCAGCCCCGGAGGTGGCTCTGGGGGACACTCATGCTGCAGCTGTCAGGGGATAAAGCCTGAAGGAGCCAATACTCTCTTACTTGTCTAAACTACTCTGCACATTTCCAAAGTCCTGCATCTAAAACATGCTCTGGAAGACACCTGCATCACACAGTATCCCTTTCTCACCTCCATCTTCCCCACACCTCTCCTGTCTCCATTTGATTTTGTAGGATTTAAATCTGATATGTTAGTTGGGAGGGAGCCATAACTAGAGCTTACTCAACGCTGAGTGTTGATTTAAACTGCTACAGGAGATTTATTTATTAAGACTAATTTAGCTGCATATTGTAGCCACAATGTAACCATTGAAAAAAACATCTCTGACAGTACACTAAGTGGAATGTATTTCTAATTTCACAATAGAAGTGCAAATATGTTTTTTGAATCCTTCTAATAAAATCAAAATAAAGTAATAAAAGAGAAATTGGCAAGGGAAACACTTAAGATACAATAAGAATTTGTTGTATGGTAGTATTCTATTGAAAATTCATTTGCAGTGTTCTAGGAAGAATTTCTGATTGGTGTTTTTTGGTTTTGCGGGTTTTTTTGGTTTTGGTTTGGTTTTTTTGGTTTTGGTTTGGTTTTTTTGGTTTTGGTTTGGTTTTTTTTGGTGGTTTTTTAAAACTATTTATAGTATTTCCAGTGGATCTTTTTCTTCAATGTTTTTTTTTTTTCCCCATTCAGCTCAGTTCTTTACCTTCACAAGTAGGTGAAAGACAGCATATTGTGACCTACACAGGATTCAAAATACCCAAACAATCCTGGCATGGCCATATAGTTAGCATAAAACTGCTTTCTTTTCAGGGTGACTTTTGCTTACTTTGTTCCATTTTCTAGAAAATAACATACAATTAACAACTGGTGCCTAGGAGATGTCATCGTTGGTTGAATTTTCAGGGTTTTTTTCAACAGTTTTCAAAAGTTTTTCAACTTTTCTGTCCTTCAAACTTCCTCCTATTTACAGAACCTGTAAGTTTCACAGATGCATTAGTGCAGATCCTTTCCTTATTTTATAAAGTTGCAATATTTTCTTGGTGTTAAAAAAATATTTACATGTTTGTTGCAAACAGCAATGAAAAAAATGATGACTATTTTTAAAATAAGTGTGAAATTGAATTTATGAGAAAGGAATTAAGGAACACTGGAGGAAAAAATGCTGCTGCTTCTTTCTGTAGGAAGTTTTTTTTTCACTTCAGGAACATTATACATTTGTAATAGCTGTGAGACCTCAGGCTTTTTTTGTCTCACTTTCCTTTCAAATCCATCAATAAATGACCGCACAGCATTCATTCCTCTTGTTTTCTTTCATTGCTTATCCTTGGAAATATATGGGGGGGAGGGGGAATAATCTTGTCATTCAGCAAGCCATGTTTCCTGGGATATGCAAGGTTTATTATTTGTTTTGGAAACACAGGAGCTTTATTAGGGTTATTTTTGGGTATCTGCTCTCTCCACATATTTCTTTCAGGACCCAGTGTGCCATTTTTCAACTTTTTTTGGGAGTACTTGGGAGTTTCACAGAGCACCTGCAAATGGAATCAGTTGGTATTAGGAATTGGAATGAAATGTATATTTTCATCTGTCTCATAAACCTGTTGATCACAAAGGCACTGTGTTTTCTTACATGTCTGGACAGCACCTCACACAAAGGGTTTCTGCTCAGTCTCTGAAGTCCTCAGGATATGTCTTTATTAATAAATGACTAAGTGCCAGGGAGTATTCCTGGGCAGGAAAACTTAGCTGTCTGTATGCCTAAACTGTTAGTGTGGTCCCTGGTGCGTTACCGGGCTAAGCCAACTAACACTGCCAAATATTCCCATGCACTGCTCATAATTAACCCAGGCTATAGAAAATTCCCATGAAGAAGTCTGAATTCTGCCACCCTGGTTTGATAACTAACAGACTTTAATAAAGGATCAAGGACTGTTCAGTGCCACTCTCTTCAGTGACCCCTGCATACTTTGCTATTTAGCACCAATACAGTCTTGGAGCTTTTCCCAGATCCCAGATGTGTGTCCCACTGATACTCTAACTCTGTCAGAACAAGGCCCGAGAACTTAACAGTTCCACATGCTTCCACCCCAATTCCCTCCCATGTTTTAAAGAGTTCCAAAAAGAGAAAATTACTCTTCTGGTTAGAAGGCAACCATAGCTGAGCTCCAGACAGGTGCTCAGTCTGGCCAAGGATGTGACCAGGACAACAGAACACACAGCAGAAAGCACTTGCCATTCTATTTCCTTATAACCTTACATAATGTCCCATTCTGAGCACAGAACAGTTATTTCAGGGTTTTTCTCCTGCATTAAAAGAGACAAGTCTGTATATTCTTGGGAAGTTACTTCTATTACAGGCACTTGAAGCTTGTAATTCCCTCCAGGACTCAATGTGCCAGAGGCAGCTAATTAACCTTTCCTGTGATCCAACAACTCACTGCACCTGGCATATGAGGTCAAGAAGTATGAATGAACGAAACAGTTTGGCAAGTTGAAAGCAAGAGAAGTGAATAATTTTCATCCTCTTTATTTGGGATCCCATCTGTAAACATTTATACCTTAATTACAGGGTTGAAGCCAAGTGCACACCTCTTATCAATTTGCTATGCAAATTTTTTCTAAATGACATGGATTGGCTTATGTTTTACTTAGTGCAGCAAACCAAACTACTTTTGTCTTTAAGAGTTGTAGTTTCAATCATTGCCATGTCACAGTGAAACTCCAGCTTCATTAAAGTGAGCGGCAAAACTTCTGTTGTCTTTGATAGAAGAAGAGTTTTACTCCTGTTGGGGTTTGGGGGGCGGTGATGTTTTGGTTGGATAGTTGGTTTGTTTGTTTGCTTTTAATTTATTGTTAATGTTGATGTTCTAATGCAGTGTGGTAACTACAGTAAGATGGCTGATGATTTTAATAATGGTTCATCTCTTCCAAAGATGTAGTGTTACTTCATCTCATCACAGAACTTTTCAGATCCTTTTCAATTCTTAAAGATCCAAACCAGTTCCCACAGAAGTCAGTAACACTTGAGTCATATCCAAAGACATGTTTGACTTTATCTAGTTTGTGCTGACGTAGTATAAATGCAACTGGCTGGAGAATTTTCATGGCATTGACCTTTTTTCAACAGCTTAGATTGAATATCAGAAAACAAATGTTTTTAAGAGGGCAGTAGTTCATACAGAAATCTCTGGGATCTGTGCTTTAAATCTAATTTCTGCTATGACTTCAAGCATAATTCTCCATATTCTGCTTTATAGATAGAGGAGCACAGATGAAGAAATAAGATGCTTGAGATTCCAGAGGCAGTGTTGTTACACTGTTATAGTCAGAATGATTTAAGGATGTTGGCAAGATAAGGTTTATGAACAGAGAGGACACTTTTTTTTTGGACTCATTGATGTAGACCTGAGTCAGAACACAAAAAAGTCTCAGTTCACTTTAGCGAAGTATATGTAAGCATTTACATCTCACCTAGGCATGCTAAGCTCATTGTATAATCAGTGGAGTACTTCTAATATCCCATTAAATTCATAGGTTTACTTGGGGTGATGAATCCTGTTGTGGAAAGGCTTATTTCTGTCCATCAGCAGTGCTGGAGGTTTGGGATGACTGGCTCAGTTGCAGATGTCTGCATTGTGTACATCTATATTTAGTCAAATCAATTGCATCTGATTGTGTCACACATAATGGACATGATTAAGCATTATCTCATTTTCCAAGTCAATTCTAGTGTCAACATGAGTACAGACCATTTAAAGCCACTGGATTATTTTCTGCTGTGCTGAATGACTAATGTTTATCTTTTAAAAAAGAAAACTGCATCACACTGACATACGGTATACTTCTTACTACTGAATTTCTTGTGCACCTGAAGTCAGAAGGATCTGGTGTGGTAACGTAGTCTGTGCACAACAGGAGAAGCAAGGAGGAGCACCTTCCAGATCTAATTAGTACTAGAAATGGGAATAAATCCCTTCAGAGTCCTTTCAGGAGGTGTTGCAAACGAATGGGACGCTCTCCTCAGGTGTGTTCAAGTCTTCTGTGTAACAGTATAAGGATCAAAGGCTAATTTGGTCCTTCTAGGCAGAGTTGCTGGCATCCAGAAAGTCTTTCAAAAGTGTTGCAGCCATTTGAAGGTTCATCTGCTAAATTCTATTAAGAACACTTAGCAATTAAAATTAAAAGAAGTTACAGTAAGGAACTTGTTCTTGGAGGTGTAATTAAAAAATAAAGCATCGATTCAACATTAAAACTTGCAAAGTTGTAGACTTAATCATACCAAACTCTACTGAATCTGTGACTTGAATTTGACACGTTTACATATTTCTCCCAAGTTATTGCCCATTGTCAGGACTTCAGCTTTGGGCACAACTCCAGTGCTTGTTCCCAGTACTCACACCAGTTTTCACATTGTGATTCCTGCACACCCTGTTAACACACAAGTGCCTATGCATCCCTTCCTTGTTCATTTCCCCAGTCTAAAAGTGAAAAGGTTTAAATATATCTGGTACGTTTAGCAAGGAGCCTATAACCCCTTATAAACAAAACCTGGACAAGATATTTGTAAAAAAAAAAAACAGAGAGACACTTGTGGATTGCCCTGTGGCAGCTGCTTGACAGGCGAATGTACCTACGCAACTAGTTTCTACTCTCTGAAGTCAGGCAATGCTAAGAACACTTGCCAGATAATTAAAATAAAAGTATGCAATTGAAAGAAATTTCAGGTCCATGAAGAGGATTTTGTCTTCTCTGTTCTGACTCTGCCTGTGGCATTGAAGAGACTGGGCAAGTGGCCATTGCAGGAGGTCTCAGCGAGGAAGCTGTACCAGCAGGAGTGGTCATGAGTAGGGTGAGCAGTTTGAATTTTGTCCCTTTATGAGCTGAGTCACAAAATGAGCTGCTTACTTTTGAAATTGAGACAGCAAAACATTATCATGAGAATCCAGTGGCAGCTGTGCTAGTTGATGACTGGTTTTGATTGCCAGTTTGTCATCTTTGAAAGAATGTTGCGACAGATGGTGCTCGTAAAGGTATGGATCAAGATCCTTCTAAGTTCTTCTGAGGCTTCCTGGGGTGTCTGTGGAGGAGGCAGCAAAACAAGAATATGAAGGCTTTAAATGTGACATCAGTAAAGAATCATAAAGGCAAAGCATTTCTCATAAAATGATTGAAATTTATGTAGCTATGCATACTATTTTCAATTAACTTCTGTAACAACACTGAATTTAGTGCACATGAAATGGGTGTGAGTTTTTAATCTGGTGTAGTATCAGCAGAGGTTTTAGTATACATGGTCACAACCAGATGTGAATACATCATGCAAAGAGCCGTGTCTGCCCATCACAGAAGCAATTGCAGAAGCTCAGGAAATAGAACATGAAAAGTGATGTTTCAGAAAGCAGAGGGTGTTTGTTAGTTCCTTACCAAGACAGCATTTAGGACATAGATCTTTAATCCTGGCAAAATAGGCCATTTGGGAACAGAATTTAACTTCTGCCAGTGTTCAACAAAAAAAAAAAATACCCTAGACATAGCAATGCCTACTGCCACATAGATGCAAGAAACTGTGTTTTACTCGAGATTTATTTTGATATTTATTATTCATTCTTTAATAGTTTTACTTTTGCAGAGACTGAAGAAAAACATACTGTTCCCAGGGGTCTGGTAACAAAATTATATTGTTTCCACTGAGAGCAGTTAGAAATTGATTGGTGCATCTCAGAACTGCTAACACAAAGTATGAGATGCTAACACACAGCTTAAAAGGAAAAATAAGACACAAACGTGGCAACTGGCTTGTGACCTTGAAGATCAGGATTAAAATGTGTCCTTTTGATGCTGAGCAAAGCACTTAAGGCTTTTTAAAACTTTGCACAGATGGGTCTGTAGAGGATCCTAAGTCAGTATTCAGGTTTTGTTCTATGCCTGCAGTCACTGAAGCCTTTAATTAATTAATAAATAATGGATTTAAGGATTTAAAAAAGAAGTTTCCCTAGAAAGCAAGATGCTTCATCCATTAAACTCCTTTGATCCTATACCAAATATGTTAACATCAAGGAGATTTGTTTCCCTTTCCTGTCTATGGGGTTTGGATTTGAGGGAAGCAGAACCAGCTTAAATTTTTACTTTTAGGGAGAAACAGAACCAGCTAACAGGTATAAATCCATGTAGGTTATGCATGTCCAAGTCAGTTCTGAGTTCCAGGTAGTAATGTTTACAAGTTTCTTTCTTGCAATTTACTTGCTTACTTTTGCCCCCCCTCCCAAAAGACTAACTCAGCTGGGAGGTCAGCTTGCAAATTTTCGGTATTTTTGTACAAGTGATAATAGATGTAAGAAGCCTCCCTGGGTGCAAGACAATGTGAATTTTGGCAATCTAAGAACAGGTTTATATGTTTCCGTAGGCATCGTTGATGTTGGCCATGCTTTCATGTGAGAGCAGCCCTGAGGAAAAGGACCTGGGGGTCTGGGTTGATGAAAAGCTCAACATGAGCCTGCAGTGTGTGCATGCAGCCCAAACAGCAACCAAGTCCTGGGCTGCAACAAGAGCAGTGTGGCCAGCAGGGCAAGGGAGGAGATTCTGCCCCTTTACTCTGCTCTCGTCAGACCCCACCAGGATTACTGTGTGCAGTTCTGGAGCCCCCAGCATAGGAAGGACATGGAAGTGTTGGAGCAGGTCCAGAGGAGGGCCATGAAGTTGATCAGAGGGCTGGAGCAGCTCTGCTATAAGGACAGGCTGAGAGATTTGGGGCTCTTCAGCCTGGAAAAGAGAAGGCTTTGAGGAGTTGTAGTAGCCTTCCAGTATCTGAAGGGGGCCTACAGGAAGGCTGGGGAGGGATTATTTACAAGGTCTTGTAATGACAGGACAAGGGGCAATGGGTTTAAATGGGAAGAGGGGAGATTGAAACTGGATGTTAGGAGGAAGTTGTTTGCAGTGAGGGTGGTGAGGCACTGGAACAGGTTGCCCAGGGAGGTTGTGTGTGCTCCCTCCCTGGAGGTGTTCAAGGGCAGATTGGATGAGGTCTTGAGTGACCTGTACTAGTGGGAGGCGTCTCTGCCTATGGCAGGGGATTGGAACTAGATGATCTTTGAGGTCCCTTCCAACCTTACCATTCTATGATTCTATAAAATAATATCCAAGAAGCTTCACCACTCAATATTGCTTTGATTCCTTGTTTTTGGTGCTGTACGTGGGGTTTCTGAATTGTAGCAGTATAGCTGTGAGCAGAACTGATGCAAACCTGTTATGCTAGAGAGGGGCTGAAAGTTCTACCAGGAACTGAGTATTCATTCCTTTTCCTGCAGTCCATTTATCCCCAAGGATTCCCACATACAACCTTGTGCAGCATGGTTGTTGGAATTGCATTTCAAAGATCTGTGTTATTAGACCTGTAAATCTTTAACTGTTCTGGAGAAGCACATTTAGACCACCTCACTTACAGGTAGAGAGAGTACAAAAGGTGATTTTTATTTTCCTTTTAATCTCTGTAGATATTTGGTAGTGTAGTGTGAGGTTTCCCTGCTCTCTGAGCACGCAGGTATTTCAGATTTGGATAGGGGTGCATTCACTGGCATTGAAATCCAAATAAATGTAGGGCACAAAAATTCTTCAAGTAAAACAGATCAAGGCAGCATGGTTTTTGTACATTTCTTGCCCTTTCTTTGTGGAAAACTATTGATTTAGTGGTGCAAAAGGAGAATGGAGACACACAGCTAGAAAGGACCTGACAGCACATTTCCCTTGAGTGCATATGGTCCAAATTCAAGCCATCTCTGACACCCATGGATTTTAGTTTTCCAGAGAAACAACCAAGATCATATACTACTTCAGGAAACTCAGTTTATACTCTCAAGTAATTTCCTGACCTGAGGTCCTGGTTGTTAACTTTTTCTTGAGTTTTCTCATGCTCTCCCCTATTTAAAGAACATTTTTCTTCTTTGGATTAACTGACTGCCATCTTGTCATGTTTTAAGTGCCTTAAATAATCCAGGTGCCGTCATGAGAAGTATGTTGACGAGTCAAATTTCTTACGTTATTTTCCTTCTTGTCAGCAGTGCTTCCTGATACAGCTGTACAGCTGTGGAATGATAACACAACACTTTTAGGTCATTCAACAACCCAACAAGTCCTACTAGGAACACTCTCTCAAAGTTCATTCAAGGTTTTTTCCTCTATGAAAAACATCTCCAGGAAGACTGATTCCTGTTGATGTTGCTTCAGTGATACAGTTTGATAGTTCATATTATTTATTTTCATTATATATTTCCAGTTGCAACTCATTAGAAAATATTTTTCCCTTTTCTGCCTTTTTAAAATGCTTTCTTATCTCTTCTTGTTGATTGAAATGAGTCCAAAACTTGAAAACTAAGTTGTGCCTCAGAGGCAGCAGGAGTGAAAGGAAATATGTGGTCTCTGTATTAGGATTGTTTTTTCTCTGTAATCCATTTGCTTTAAGTTTTGCATCCTTTCAGCAAGTTCATTGTTGTTATTGTAAAGCTGTCATGATTGCTCTAGCAATTACAGTAAGCAGCCAGTTCCACAGAGGTAAAGTATACATAGAAAGTTATGCAAAGGCACACTGAAGAGTTGGATGATGATGAATAGACTGTTATGTTCGATGACGCAAAGGGAATGTAATGCATTAAACTTATTTTCTCCCTGCTATAGCAATGAAAACACATTGCTTTTCTTGGGAAAGATGGGGTGACATATCATATAATCATACTTTTGCTGTTACTGACCTGTCTGAAGACTGGAACAAGCTAAAAAGAAATACAACAAATTCAATTAACATCTCTGACCTGGTTTTCACAAGGTTTTTTAGATTTGGTGTTAGAGACCGATGTAAAAACAGCTACATGGAGAACAAGAAGAAATAGTACAACTTGTATGTGAAGACTTGAGAACAAGGTCCCTGCATTCTGGGGCACTGTGCTGTCCTCCATCCAAAACACACTAATCAGGAGAAAGGCAGACTTGAATGAGTTTTTAAAAGGAACATTGAATAGGTCTTGCTTTGTCTGTTATTTCTACTATTTCTAATTTATTTCATCTTTTCCTTTTATTCAATCTCAAAATTATTTTAAATTTGTTCTTCATTCTTTAACTGTTTGTGTAAATGTTCCCATAATGGATAATCAAAGTCTGTTTCCTTCTACATGATTCTTTTCAAACTCTCTCATCATACCTGTTATTTTCCCCCATTATTGTCTTATATTTTGATAAATAGAAAACACAATATCCAAAAGTATTCAGACCTCAAAAAGAAAGCACTGAGTTGATCTACCTTATTTTTAACTTCTGTTAGTGTCAGGCATTGAACAGCTTTAAGGGGGCATGAAAAGGTGCTTCAGTAAGAAATTAATTTGTTCTGAAACCAAAAGTGGTATTGGATGAATCTATTCACTATTTTGGATAGCTGAACTACTTTTTTTGTACAGTGGACTTGGCCCAAATGCTTCGTTATTACTTATTTATAGGTAAAATGTAAGGTATTTTTAGCATAAAAAAAAAAAAAGAAAAAAGCTAATTCTTTACTTACAAGAGTTCTTTATTTAGGTCACATAAAAAGAAGGAATGGGGAAATTTTATATAATATGCATGAAATGTGGATAAGGAAATTTAGTTTTGGCTGTGTTTCCAAAGATACCAACCTAGATTCAAGCTACAATGAGATTCATAGCAAGCTGAAGAAAGGGAAGCAGTTACAGCACAAATCACAGAATCACAGAATGTTAGGGGTTGGAAGGGACCTTTGGAGATGGAGTCCAACTGCCCTGCCAAAGCAGGATCACCCAGAGAAGGCTGCACAGGCATATATCCAGGTGGGTTTTGAAAGTCTCCAGAGGAGACTCCACAACTTCTCTGGGAAGCTACTCCCATCACTCTTACTGTAAAGAAGTGTCTGCTTCATGTTCATGTGGAACCTCCTGTGTTCTAGGTTGCACCTGTGGTTCCTTGTCCTATCACTGGGCACCCCTGAAAAGAGACTGGCACCTTTTTCTTGATACCCAGCCCTCAGATATTTCTCTCTCTCAGCTTTCTTCCAGGAAAATTCACCACTTTGCTTCCACAAAGGAGATTTCTCATTAGTGTTAAGTACTGAAATGCTTTCACCTTGGTTTTATGAGTAGAGATCATTTTCTGTTGCTCGTTTTGTATATGTGATTGTTTCTGGAGATCCAAGGTGTCTTTCCCCCTAGAGAAAATGATGATTGTCTTGGCTCAGTATAATATCACTGTTACTATTACTTAAAAACTGGTCAGTACCTGCTCTTTGTACAAGTTTATCACTGCTTGCCATAAAATACATGAATATGTGAACGGAAATTTGGTATTCTTGGAAATGGAAAGTTAATCCAAGTGCGCTATGGCAATTCCATTTAGACTTACATCTTGTGTTATTTCACAAGTATATCTTGTACTTCGATGGGCATCTTTCATTCTGTTGCTGGATTGTTCCAGAGACAGAGTGGGAAAGAAGAGTTTGTGGAAAAGCCACTGTATACACTATATATAACTACAGTAGTTAAATTTGGTAAATTTGTGTTACATCAACACTCTGCCTGCAAAGAGATGATTTATCTATCAATACCTGGAGAATTTGAAAACAGGAGGCAACACCTCATTAATTTTCAGAAGGCCTTTTAAAGTACCATAAAAATGTTGCAACAAAGCAGTGATATTCCTTGGAGATAGCATATTTATATATTCTAAAATCACTTGACAAGATTCCTTGCTGGAGGTTATGAACTGTGCTAAAATGGTGTTGAGTGAAAGATGAAATAGGATACTGGCCAATTCCCAGGAACCAAAGAACAGCCATAGATGGATCTTTTCATAATAGAAGGGAGTTAAGACTGGAGTAATCTGGCAGCCCATTCCTGTCAGAAGGGAGACTGTTAAGACTGCTGAGTTTCTCCCTGCCTCAGAGATGAAAGAGTTGAAGACTGGTAACGGAATCGTAGAATCCAAGGGACCCTTGAAGATCATCCAGTTCGACCCCCATGCAATAACCAGGGACATCACCAACTAGATCAGTTCTAGGATTCCTGTCCAATCTGACCTTGAGTGTGTCCAAGGATAGGGCATCTACCACTTTTCTGGGCAGCCTGTTCCAGTGTCCCACACCCTCATAGTAAATATCCAATATTCCCTTCTCTAATTTAAATCCATTGCCTGTTCTCCTATTTTACACATGAACACAGAGAATCCAAAGAATTGGGAAGAATGGTGCATTATTTTGTAATTTTTGTTCTAGCATTTTAATTTTTTTGTATATTATTATTATTACCAGACCATTTAGTAATACCTGCTGGCAGCTTTTGAATATAGATAAAGTAGATGGCAATATGAGAAATGATTTAAAATTAAATTAAGGAGTTAAGAAAGTGCTTGGGGAAAGGCATTTCACAAGTTAGGCTAATTATCAGATATGTCAGCAAGCAGAGTTCAAGCAAGCAGAGTAAGAAAAACGAAAACCAACAACCAGGAGAATGAACAAGGATTGTGGTAAAAGGTAGAAAGGTACAATCAAACTGAAAAGAAGCAATAATAACAAGACTGAGAACTTTGTCAGCTCTTTATATCTTCCTGAATGTGGCAACTTTACAAGCTGCAGTGAAATTAACCTTTAAATGTGCAACTCCAGGACCTTAACAGGCCATCCCTTTGTATCTCAGGCATAACTTCAATAGATCCTTCCCCAGCATTGCTTAAGTTTTCTCTCTTCTTTCCATGTTTTCCTCTTTCCATAACATTCAACCAGGACTTTTCCCTGTCCCTCGCTGGATCTCCCCCAAATCCACCTGTTCAAGCAAGCAAAACAGAATATTTCATCAGATGCTGTTAGTGAAGACTATGAAGGTAGATGTACTCATGTTTTCACAGATTTAGGCAAACTTACATACTGCATGTACCTGCAGGGTTCAGCTGTAGTCATCAGGGATCGTGGCCCCTGTGATTCCACAGATAGGATTTTGCTAGAGCTCATAAATGCATAATTGTACTTGTCAGTCCTGCCTCTTTGATTTGGTGATATGAGCTAGAGACTACCTGGCGGTGTCAATTCCATTAGCACAGGCAGACTGAAGCTGCAGTTATAATTGCCCAGTGATTCAAAATTTGCTGAGTTTTCCTACCTTTTTAATGGTCTTAGTAGTGTTAAGACTTAAAAGTAGTAAAGCACTATTAAATGGGATTAAGTGTACCTCACTGAAACCCCAGATAGCTGCATCTTGTGTTTATTTTCTCTAAAGGTCAAGATATGCTATGCAAAGAGTGTTTCATACATTATTGTGTGTACTATTCAGAATCACAAAATCACTGAATAAATCAGGTTGGAAAAGACCTTCAAGATCATCGAGTCCAACCTATCACCTAATACCTTCTAATTAACTAAACCATGGCACTAAGTGCCTCATCCAGCCTCCTTTTAAACGTCTCCAGGGACGGTGACTCCATCACCTCTGAGGGCAGCCCATTCCAATGCCAATCACTCCATGAAGAACTTCTTCCTAACATCCATGAGACTTAGTCAGGCTGCAGGGTTGGGCAGGAAGAAATTTAATGAAATTCAACAAGGGCAAGTGTAGAGTCTTGCATCTGGGAAAGAAGACCGCCAAGTCTCAGTATAGGTTGGGGACTGACATGTTGGAAGGCAGTGAAGAGATTAAGGATCTGGGGGTCCTAGTGGATGGGAGGTTGACCAGGAGCCAGCAGTGTGCTCTTGTGGCCAGGAAGGCCAATGCCATTCTGAGTGTATTAAAAGGGCTGTGGCTTGTAGGTCAAGAGAGGTTCTCCTGCTCCTCTACTCTGCCCTGATGAGGCCACATCTGGAGTACTGTGTCCAGTTCTGGACCCCCAGTTCAAGAGGGACATAGAACTGCTTGAGAGAGTCCAGTGCAAAGCCACAAAGATGATTANAACTTGGCGTCATCTGCAAACCTACTGATGGTGGACTCAATCCCCTCATCCAGATCATCAATGACGATATTACGCAGGACTGGGCCCAGCACTGATCCGTGGGACACACCACTAGTGACAGCTGCCCGATGGATGTGGCACCATTCACCACCACCCTCTGGGCCCAGCCAAGAAGAGGGTAACCAGCTTGAAAAAATAACAGGGTTCCAAGCTGTGCTGTCAAATACTTAACTTGAATTTCTGCCTAATGTTGGAGAACATGGGGGAAATTTTTCCTTGGCTGTATTTTTTACAGTTAATTACTTTTGTAGGTAAAAGCTCATAATCAGAATCATGAAGCTTACATTAATGTTCTTTAGCTGTGAGCCATAGGGCTTTTCAAATGCAAGAGAATGATAGGTGATGGCAAATCAGTGTTGCTGAGGATTTTATAGGCTTTTGCTGCAGCATCAAGAGCACATGCCATTGAACTTTGACATTTGCTGATGAAGGATGGACTGCTAAAGAGTGAATTTTTGGCTGGTCTCCCTGTCTTTCTGATACATTGTACTCAGATTTTGCAGTCTTTTAAAGCTGTTTAGTATCAGACCTTTAGAAAGGAAACTGAATCACGATTAGCTGTGTGGACATTTGAGTTCTTAAAAAGTGTAATGTGGGCCACTTTCTAAACCTTGCTCTCATTTGCACTAATTTCTTTAGTGTATTTTTCTCTTAGGCGTGAAGTGATTTTATAAACAGGAATCCATTAATTGTAAATTACACTATACTAAATCAGATTCCATGCCTCTGTGATAGATTGTGGCTTTATTTGGAGGAGCAATGGAAATGTAATTTCATCTCTAGTATATAAATGTACTTTCCTGTTGCCTAATTTAATAATCTTTATCCATACTCAAGTTTATGTAACAAAATGCTCATACAGAAATGAATTTTTTTTTATTATGCCGCCTTGTTACAGCGTGCACACATCTATGTGTCGGCTTAAATCCAAAGTGATTCTAAGTCCTAGTTAGAAAATGAGAAAACAAACAGTCCTTTGAAGAGATTCCTGTGCCTTTTTTTAGTTGTGAGGCACTCAAAAGAAAGATGTTCACCTTTCGAGGTAAGTTGAACAGCCTCAAAACCCTAGAAAACGTATCACAGCAATTTTCTTGTGGTGGGTTGATCCCAGATGAATGTCAGGTGCCCATCAGGTACTGCTCTATCACTACCTTCCTCAGCTGTACAGTGGAGAGAAAATATAACAAAAGCCTCAGGGCAGGAAAACCTCTCTCGACCTACAAGCCACAGCCCTTTTAGTCATCAGCTCCCCCTCCAAGTTCTATTTAAAAATGTGCCTATGTGTGGTCAAAATCAAAGAAGAAATGTCAGGGGGGAAATGCACACTATGGACGTGCAATGTTGCATTGCCAGATAGTTTTAAATATGTTATTCTGTCAGTTTGTTGGCACAGGCAACAAACAGGAGGAGCTGGAAGTTGCCCTGCAACAGGAAAGCTATGACATAATGGCAGTTAGGGAAAGTTGGTGGGATGAATCCTATAACTCGAGTGTGGCTATTGATGGCTACAAGCTGTTCAGAAGGGACAGGAGAGGAAGGAGGATTGGAGGTGTTGTCCTCTATGTAAAGAAGTGGATAGAATGCAAAGACACCTCCTTAAAGAATAGCCATGAGCAGGTCAAAAGCTTGTGGGTAGGTATTAGGGATTGGGAGCCTTGTGGTAGGAATACCACAAGGAAGTAGTTTGTGGTACTACAGGTTGCCTGAACAAGCAGAAACTATTGATAAAGCCTTCTTACTCCAGCCCAAGGACACATCATGATCACAGGCTCTCATCTTTCTAGGGGAAATCAGAGAGTTGTGGTCAATGGGATGGAGTCTAGTCAAAGGCCTGTAACTAGTGGAGTCCCACAGAGGTAAGTACCGGGACCAGTTATGTTCGATATATTCATCAGTGACCTGAATGAGGGAACAGAGTGCACTGTCAGCAAGTTTGCTGCTGACATGGAACTGGGTGGAGTGGCTGCCACACCAGAAGGCTATGCTGGCATTCAGTGAGACTTGGACAGGCTGGAGAGTTGGGTAGGGAGAAATTTAATGAAATTCAGCAAGGGCAAGTGTAGAGTCTTGCACCTGGGAAAGGACAACCTTTTGTATCAGTATGGGTTGGGGACTGACCTGTTGGAGAGCAGTGAAAGGGATCTGGGGGACCATGAGCCAGCAATGTGCTCTGGTGGCCAAGAAGCCCAGTGCCATTCTGGGGTATATTAGAAGGAGTGTAGTTAGTAGGTCGAGAGAGGTTCAGAGGTTCTCCTCCTCCTCTACTCTCCCGTGGTGAGGCCATGTTCGGAGCATTGTGTCCAGTTCTGAACTCCTCAATTCAAGAAGGACCTCAGGGAACTGCCCACCTCTCCAGCCTGTCCAGGTCCTTCTGGATGGATCCCTTCCCTCCAGTGTCTGCTGTACCACACAGCTTGGTGTCATCAGCAAACTTGCTGAGGCTGCACTCAATGCCTCTGTCCATGGCACCGACAAAGATGTTGAACAAGACTGTTCCCAGAACTGATCCCTGAGGGAATCTCAGTCATTGATTGTTTTGAAAGTTTGTTGTAAATGTTAACAGCTAGTTTTTGCTTCTGATTTACAAAGCACTTCAGCACTAACCCACTTAGAATTTAATAACATTTTCTAAGGGTTGTGGAGGAACCCATCCTTACTTCGAAGTGGATGGCACTGTCACTGTTAATTTGCAACATCAAATTGTAGACAATAGGGCTCAGAGAGTGTAGTGGGTTTACAGCATACAGAATTTGGGATTTATGCCCAAAGGATTAGATAACCACACTTGCACAAAGTTTGTAAAGTTAAATGAAATGATTATTTACAAAAGTAGGCCAAATACAAAAGGCAATAAGTATATACATATATGTATAACAGTAGTCCATACCCCTCTGGACAAGACCTGAAGGCTGCGTTATGCAGCTGAAATAATTGCTCTCTGTTCCTGCCGCACCAGGCTTTGCCTCCCAAACACAGAAAAGATAAACAAGGAAGGAGTGAGAAAAGCAAGAGTGAAGGACAGGAGAGCAGAGAACAGAGAGAAAGAACAAGCTGTAACTTCAGTGAGGTTCTCTAAAAGCAAGTGCAGGGTCCTACATCCGGGGAGGAATAACAACAGGCACCAGTAGAGGCTGGGGACTGCCCTGCTGGAATGCAGCTCTGTGGAGAAAGACCTCGGAGTGCTGGTGCACAGAAAGTTCTGCCTGGGCCGGCAATGTGCCCTTGTGGCCAAGAGATCCAATGACATCCTGGGGTGCATCAAGAAAAGTGTGTCCAGCAGTTCTAGAGAGGCTCACCTCCCTCTCTACTCTGACGTGGTGACACCACACCTGGAATGCTGTGTCCAGTGTCAGTCTACCCGGTTCAAGAGAAACAGGGAC
>WBNM01043860.1:0-13994 GCA_013399055.1 Ramphastos sulfuratus | reverse complement strand
CAGTTTTAAGCCCCTCACTACAACAAGATTGAGGTGCTGGAATGTGTCCAAAGAAGACCAAATAAGCTGGTGAAGGGCCTTGAACACAAGTCTTATGAAGAATGGCTGAGGGAACTGGGGTTGTTTAGTTTTCAGAAGAGGAGGCTGAGGGAAGACCTCATTGCCCTCTACAAGTACCTCAAAGGAGGTTGGAGCTAGGTGGGGGTCAGTCTCTTCTTACATGCAACAAGTGACAGAATGAGCAGAAACAAGGTGAAGCTGTGCCAAGGGAGGTTCAGGTTGTATAGTAGGAGAGTTCTTCACAGAATTATCAGGCATGGGACCAGGCTGCTCAAGGAAGTGGTAGAGTCACCATCCCTGGAGGTATTTAAAAGACATATAGATGTAGCACTGAGGAATGTGATTTAGCAATAGTAGCTTAGCAATAGCTAGGCAAGCAGTTGGACTTGGTGAGCTCAAAGGTCTCTTTCAAGAGTTCTACAATTCCATGGTTTAGCGCCAGCCTATATGGGGTTAGATAATGGCTGCACTCCATGATCTTAGAGGTCTTTTCCAACTAAAATGATTCTATAAAATGTGGGGCAGAAGTACTCTATTCGCTTTATCCCTTTGTGTTAGTAGCCATTAATGAAGTCAGTTTTAGCAAAGAAACCTTTTGGAGGAAGAAACATTAATTATAGTCCTGATTACACAGTCATGTCAATTAATTTCACACTATCCACAAGGAAGAGGCAATAGCCAGGACCCAATGGAGATGACAGTCCTTTACAGGAGCAGTTTGTATTTCATACTGTTTGAAAACAAAGTGCAACCTTCATTTTTCCCCTAGGTAATATCTGCCAAGAGTTGCTGCCAGATATTAAGTGTCCCACATTTATAATTCATGGAGTGAAAGACCCTTTGGTTCCACAGCCTCACGCAGAATACATTCATAAGCATATCAAAGGCTCCCGGTAAGTTACGATGGAGAATTTATAACCCATTGTTGAAGAAAAGAAGTAGTTCAAACCCACAGTTTGAAAAACCAAAAGGATTTGGACAAGGTGTGTGTGCCATAGACAGAGGTATTCTAAACTTCCTGAGCAAGCTGCAGGGCAAACAGCTTAGCTGGAGGTTTCTTGCTATATGATAATATCTTAATTAACTTCTTGAAGTCCTTGTTCTCCAAGATAGATCAAGCAAGATCCTTTTCCTTTTTCCACTTGACACAGAAAACCACCCTAATATTTATCAAAACAAGTTAATTTCCTTCTATCATGGTTATGGGTCTTGCATTCCTTTTACTCCAAGAGACCTCACATCTATCCCATTCAGCAAAGCAGTGAAATTCAGTGCTATGAGCAGAGATTCCCAGTTATCAGGGCAGCACAGGACACTGATGTCTGCTCTGCCTTGTCAATGTGAGCAACCTCAAGCATTTTGGCTTTCCAACACAACAGTCCCATGAATTCTCAGTGTTTTCATAAAAGCAGAATGAGAATAAATGTACAAATCTGCTCAGAGATGTGACTTTATCACTAAGAAAAATCCTGAGCCACTATCTGCTTCCTTTGAAAAGCCCAGAAATGCTCCCTCTAAGGTGGGGGTTCACCAGCTGAATTTTCCTCATGGATATACACACAAATCACAAAGTTGTATCACTGCTTAACACTGTGATGAGTAACATGGGAGAAAAGAATTAGGAGCACAAACCTTCTTACTATGAATGCAGAGTACAGGAACTGCTTTATTGAAGCCATCTCTGAAAAACTGAGTGATGTTCATAGGAATTAATTACACCACAGGAAAGATGAGAACAAGAAACCTTTCCAATCCCATACAGGTGCTTCACTCCATGTCTGCTTTTTAGTACTCCCACATGCCCTGCTCAGTAACACAAATCATTGCTAATTTTGACTGAACTATGAAACACTCCAGATGCTAAGGCAAATCACTAAGAACTACACCAGTATCTGAGAGCTCCTCTTTGGAAGACAAGCTGAGGAAATGCTGTTAGGAGTCCTTAAGCAATAAATTGTCATTCTTTGCATGTCCTCATGCTGAAGTGTTCCTCTGTGTCCTCATCAGAAACCAGACTAAGAGCATTAAGGTGTTAGGAGCCAATATCTGGTGTCCCAAGTTCTTCCCAGGTGGAAAGCATCATTTTGGGCTTGTCAATCTCATATTACTATTAAAAGACTGAACTTCCTCCACATGCTACTCCTAAGTTTTCATTGTAGCTGAGGAAGTCCTGACTTCCCTTTTACCTTGAACAAATTGATTGTAGTTTGGGATTGTGTTTTTCCAGGAAGACTAAACAAAGTTCAAGCACTACCTAGGTTTAGGCAGTGCCAAGAAATCTACACTTCTCTAGTGATGTCTCCAGTGTCTTCACTGCCCAGTACCACCTCAGAGGCAAAACACTCAGATACTTCACCTACCTAAGACACATCCTGAGCACCTAAGTTCTGGAATTTATGTATTTTTTTTGCAGACTACCAGAAAGATTCCTAGAAAACAGGCCTAAAGCAGGACAAGCAATGTGCTTGTTGGTCTTCTTGTGGGGTTCACATTCTGTATCACTGAGAGGACTTAAAGCAAGAGTTCTGTCCTTCAAACAGCTCTGCACTTGGGTAATCAACAGAAAGGAAAAAGGCAACAAATTGCCACATATGCTCACAGCATACAGATCTTTAGTCACCACTGGATTATTTTTTTCTCTTTTAAGATTGCTTCTGATGCCAGAAGGAAAGCACAACCTACACCTGCGTTTTCCAGAGGACTTCAACAGGGAAGTGGAAAATTTCCTATGCTGATATGAACCATAACAAGTTGGAGGTGTTTAGCCTCACCTTGTTTAGGAATTTTAGTTGGCTTTTCATTTTCATTTCAAGCTACAAGTAGGCTTAAATCTTTTAAGAGAAGACAAGGCTGATTTACATGAGAATACACTGAAAATACATAAACCTCAGTGGACCAAAGTACACCCCAGAGCACTGCAAGATTTGTGTGTCATTAAACTTCTCATGCACAGGCTAGACATTTGTCCAATAAAGTGTTAAGAAAGACAGAAAACATGATCTCGAATACATGCCATTATGTGCTCTTACCATTAAAGGACAAAACCATAATAACAGGGATTGAGGACTGTTACACTGAAAAATCTCTCAAAGTCACAAGCTCTAAGAGGATCATTGGGGACACAGCATCTAGAGAACATGCTTCACCACCATTAAGTCATTCCATATGCATGCCTGCTTTACAGAACTTGCTTTGATACCAGGGGGCCTAAGCCTCATCCTCCTCTCCTTCCTCTTCAAACTCGCCCTGCTCATCAGCAGTGGCATCCTGGTATTGCTGGTATTCAGAGACCAGATCATTCATGTTGCTCTCAGCCTCTGTGAACTCCATTTCATCCATGCCCTCACCAGTGTACCAGTGCAAGAAGGCCTTGCGCCGGAACATGGCCGTGAACTGCTCCGAGATCCTCTTGAAGAGCTCCTGGATGGCCGTGCTGTTGCCGATGAAGGTGGCGGACATCTTGAGGCCACGCGGGGGGATGTCGCAGACGGCCGTCTTGACGTTGTTGGGGATCCATTCCACAAAGTAGCTGCTGTTCTTGTTCTGCACGTTGAGCATCTGCTCATCCACCTCCTTCATGGACATGCGGCCCCGGAAGATGGCGGCCACCGTCAGGTAGCGGCCGTGGCGGGGGTCGCAGGCAGCCATCATGTTCTTGGAGTCGAACATCTGCTGCGTCAGCTCGGGCACCGTCAGGGCACGGTACTGCTGGCTGCCGCGGCTGGTCAGCGGGGCGAAGCCCGGCATGAAGAAGTGCAGCCGCGGGAAAGGCACCATGTTGACCGCCAGCTTGCGCAGGTCGGCGTTCAGCTGGCCGGGGAAGCGAAGGCAGGTGGTCACACCACTCATGGTGGCTGACACCAGGTGGTTGAGGTCCCCATAGGTGGGAGTGGTCAGCTTCAGGGTGCGGAAGCAAATGTCATACAGGGCCTCGTTGTCGATGCAGTAGGTCTCATCCGTGTTCTCCACCAGCTGGTGCACAGAGAGGGTGGCATTGTAGGGCTCCACCACTGTGTCCGACACCTTGGGGGAGGGCATGACGCTGAAGGTGTTCATGATGCGGTCAGGGTACTCCTCCCGGATCTTGCTGATGAGAAGGGTGCCCATCCCAGAGCCCGTGCCGCCACCCAGCGAGTGGGTCAGCTGGAAGCCCTGGAGGCAGTCACAGCTCTCTGACTCCTTCCTCACCACATCCAGGACAGAGTCCACCAGCTCGGCACCTTCTGTGTAGTGCCCCTTGGCCCAGTTGTTGCCAGCCCCACTCTGACCTGGGGAACAGACCACAAGCAAGATGCTACATTAGCAGCCAAGGGAGAACAGAGGAAATACCACATCTCCTGTCCCATATGGTTCATAAAATCATTGAATGTACTGTAGAATAGTTTGACCTGGAATGCTTTCAGGGATTGGGTATCTACCACCTCGCTGGGCAACCTAGGCTGGCATTTCACCACCTTCAGTACCAACAATGTCTTCCTTCTATATCAACCAAATTCAACCAGCTGAGTTGGCCTAGCATTGACCTGGCCCACCATGAACATGACCCCAAATTCTGGGAATCCCTCCCACTTTTAGACTCCTCCATCACATGGTTACTCACCAAAGACAAAATTGTCAGGACGGAATATCTGTCCAAAGGGGCCAGAACGCACAGAGTCCATTGTGCCAGGCTCCAAGTCAACCAGGATGGCACGGGGGACATACTTATTACCTGCCAAAAGAACCAAAGCAGTGTCACGTATGCTCTTCTGTGCTCCCTCCCATCTCCCTGTGTTCTCATGGACAGATAATGCTGTCTACATCGAGACTACTGTGAAATCAGAGCAGCTTACCAGCAGCTTCATTGTAGTAGACATTGATCCTCTCCAGCTGCAGGTCACTGTCCCCATGGGAGCTGCCAGTAGGGTCAATGCCATGCTCATCACTGATCACCTCCCAGAACTAGAAGAAATTGTTGGAAAACAGCAGTTACCACCCAGTGCCAGCCATACACATCACTGCAGGCAGTTCACTGCATTTCATAGTCTCCACCACTCCTTACCACGGAAAGGAGAGCTGCCTAGGGTGAGGTGGGTCAGTACTCTAGGGCTTCCCTGGCCCCAGCAACTGCTTTTGCAACGAGCAGAGCAGCAGCTAGAGCTCATTCTTTCCTAGCTTGGATTCACAGGCTATCTCCCTTGGCTCTTCTTCCTTTGTCTTGCCACAGCTCCACTCTCCAGCCACCACAAGAAGATGGCAACATCCGCCGCTCACTCAGTGTTACCCATGACGTTGAGCATCTCACGTTCCCTCCCACAGCAGGAAGGCAGTGACCGCAGCCCGGCCACATCCTACGCCCGCAGTAACGGCAGCCAGAGCCGCGGTGCCTTTGAGAGCCCGGAGCCGCTTCTCATATTGGGGCCAGGGTTGCTGCTACCCACGGAGAGCAATCCTGAGGCGCCCGTACCCTTCGAAACACCTCCCCGCACCGGCTCGTACCTTGGCGCCGATCTGGTTGCCGCACTGGCCGGCCTGGATGTGCACGATCTCACGCATGGTTGCAGTATTCCCCACCGCAGCCTTCTCCTTCTACTCCCGCACTCAGCGCTGCAGCAGCCGCGCCCCGCGAACACCCTTAAATGAGGCGCCGCGCCGCGCCCCGCCGCTGACGTCACGCCGCAGCGGCGCCCAGCCAATGGGGACTCGGGGGCGGGGCGGGGCGATGGCATTGTCCTCCCATGGTGGGGCGGGGCCTGGCGCTGCCGGGCGGGGCCGGGTCGAGTCTATCGGAATTGGATCCTGGAATTGTTTTGGCTGGGAACGACCTCCGAGATGCTCGGGTGTAACTGTTATCTAACTGCCAAGTCTGGTGTTAAACCATAGTGACAGGTACAACTGCTTCTCGACACAGCTGGCGTGCCAGCCTACCAGGGGCGAGGCTCTGCTCCACCTGCTGCTTACGAATGGAGAAGGGCTGGTGATGTAGTGGAGATGCGCTGTCTGGGGCACAGTGACCATGAAATAATGAAGTTTTCATATGCAGTGAAACTAGGAGGGGCATCAACAAAACATCCACACTGGACCTCCTGANTGCTCTGCAAGGGACAAGGTTACTGGGTTCTGACAGAGCAGTGCTGAAAACTGAAGGCAAAGACAACACTCAAGGGAAAAAAAAAATCTTTAAGGAATTTCAGTAGCTTCAGCACCCCAGATAAAAAGGTTGTTAGAGTAGTGCTGGAACTGAGAGGCCAAGTTCCTGAGGTATAACAACTTCATTCTTACAGTTAAATAAGTGGCAGAGAACAGCCAGGCAGAGAGGGACCTGGGGTCAACAGCTGACTGAACATGAACCAGCAGTGTGCCCAGATGGCCAAGAAGGCAAATGGCATCCTGGCCTGTATCAGGAATAGTGTGGCCAGCAGAAATAGGGAAGTCATTCTGCCCCTGTACTCAGCACTGGTTAGGCCACACCTTGAGTACTGTGTCCAGTTCTGGGCCTCTCAATTTAAGAAAGATGTTGAGGTGCTTGAATGTGTCCAGAGAAGGGCACCAAGGCTGGTAAGGGGGCTGGAGCACAGCCCTACAAGGAGTGGCTGAGGGAGCTGGAGTTGTTCAGCCTGGAGAAGAAGAGGCTCAGGGGAGACCTTATTGCTCTCTACGAATACCTGAAAGGAGGTTGTAGTGAGGTGGGGGTTGGTCTCTTCTCCCTGGCAACCAGTGACAGAACAAGAGGACACAGCCTCAAGTTGCACCAGGACAGGTTTAGGCTGGATGTTAGGAAGAAATTCTTCACAGAGTGATTGGCATTGGAATGGGCTGCCCAGGGAGGTAGTGGAGTCCCTGTCCCTGGAGATGTTTAAAAGGAGACTGGATGTGGCAGTTAGTGCCATGGTTTAGTTAATTAGAAAGGTTAGGTGATAAGTTGGACTCCATGATCTCAAAGGTCTTTTCCAACCTGGTTAATTCTGTGTTTCTTGGACAAGTGCAAAAAGCTTAACAAAAGGCCAAGGCTTGCTGGGCCGTGATAAAGATCTGCTTGACCCCTAGCAGACATTAACTGGCCCTCAGGGCCCATATCTGACCTTGTTTTTTTGTTGCTTGGAGGACTCGGCTTTCAACAAACTAGAAAGTGCCTGCAGTGCACGCTCAACAGGGTATGAACGGAATCTCATGACAGAAACACTGGAGAGAGCAAGCAAGCACAGAACAGCAAGCAGCCTCTTAGTGTTAGATCCTCTCCCTTAGACTGGGACCTTGTTACTCTCCTTTTGGTGAATGTACATATTTGGGGTACCCATGGGGAGATTTTCCCTTTGTGAGTGCACGTTTGGTTCATCTCTTCCTAGACAATTTAACTGGCTGTGCAGCAGGGTACTCCCGACTGACATCCAAACCTGTAATTTTTTTGTCAGAAGGAAAGATGAGTAATGTCAACAAAGACACGTTTTCAGGTGGCTGATCCTGTCTGGTTTGTGGTTGCCTCCACAACAACCATGTCCCTCAGCACCACATCTCTGTACCTTTGAAACACCTCCAGTGCTGGGGTTTCAACCACCTCCCTGGGGAGCCTGTTCCACTGTTTGGGAACCCTTTCGGTGAAGAATATTCTTCTAATATCCAACCTAAACATCCCCTGGCACAACTTCAAGCCATATCCTCTTATCCTGTCACTTGCTGGTTTGGAAAAGACACCAAGCCCCACCTCACCATAACCTCTGTTCAGAGAGCTGTAGAGAGCAAGAAGATCTCCCCTCAGTCTCCTTTCCTTCAGACTTAGTAACCTCAGTTAACAGAATCACAGAATGTTAGAGGTTGGAAAGGATTTCTACAGATGAAGTCCAACCGCGCTGCCAAAAGCAGGAGAGATACTCTGCTCAGCAAGAGTATCAGCCAGTTCACTCAGCACTTGTGGATGCAAACCATTGGGGCCCATGGATCTGTGTGTTTTAAGTTGGTGAAAGAGATCTCCAACCCATCCTGACTGACTAAGGGAGTGTTTTCTTCTCTCCAGTCCTGCTTCCTTAATTCCAGAGATTGGGGTTCCTGAGGGCTGGTCTTAGGAGTAAAGAATGAGGCAAAGAAGGCATTCAGCAGCTCTGCCATCTCTGCATCTTCAGTTACCATATTTCCACTGGTCACAAGGCACGCAGGTGTCGTCTCCGCCATCCTCTGGTACGAACGACAGGCTCAGGGCACTAACCGCAGCCGCACACCCGCAGAGCTCTGTGCTTGTGTGCGACCCCCGCCTGGGATGCCACATTCCTTCTGGCGATGGTTTTCGGCTGAGTGGAAACCACGGCTGGGTCCTCTTGCGGGAGGGCTGTGCTCGCTCCTTGATCTCACCCCTAGAGCCGGAAGGGAGCCTGTTGCCGGCTGCCCGCTCCTGGCTGCGGGCGCTGTCTGGGGCTGCCTGCGCCCGAGAGGGAGCTTGACCGCGCCCAGGGGCAGCTGCCGCTCGGCAGGCGCTCGCAACCCGCTCGGCGTGGGGGCTGGGACAGCCTCTCTCTCCCTGCGCGTTTGCCTTCGCCGTTCTGCCGCTTCAGGAAGGGTCCCCCTTGGGTCCGCTTTGGGTCACAGAATCCTTTCGGTTGAAAAAGACCCTTCAGATCCTTGAATCCAACCATTACCTAACTCGAGCAAGGCTGGTGCTAAACCATGTCCCTCGGGACCACATCTCTTTCCAACACCTTCCTGCAGAGCCTGTTCCAGTGTTTGAGAACTCTTTCAATGAATGAGATTCTTCTAATATCCAACCTAAATCTCCCCTGGTGCAACCTCTCAACTCGTTAGTAGGGAGGAGCTGCTGCCATCCCTTCAGGTAATCGCAGGCAGCCGGAAGGGCTCTGCTCAGCCTTTTCCTCCAGACTTAACGACTCCAGTTCCCTCAGACACTCCTCACAAGACCTGTTCTCCAGACTCTTCACCAGCTTTATTGTTCTCTGAACCTGCTCTAGCACCTCAATATCCTTGTAGTGAGAGGCCTGAAACTGAACACGGTATCTGAGGTGCAGCCTCACCAGTGCCACTTCTCTGCTCCTGCTGGCCATGGTATTCCTGATACAGGCCAGGATGCTGTTGGCCTTCTTGTCCACCTGGGCACACTGCTGGCTCACATTCAGACAGCTGTCGATCAGCACCCTCAGGCCTTTCTTTGCCAGGCAGCTTTCCAGCTGCTCTTCTCCATGCCTACACGTCATTGTTGTGACGAGAGTGCAGGATTTAGCCTTGTTGAAGCTCACACAGTTGGCCTCTGTGTAGAGCCTTCCTCCCCTGGAGCAGATCAGCACTTGCTCCCATCTCTGTATCATCTGTAGGCATCCTGTGGGGCCCTCTGCAGATCCAGGTGAAGATGACAGAGCTTACAGTCACCTCAAAGCAGCACAATCCTGGTTTGCATAGCGGCAGCAAACCTGTTTATTTGGGGCTCTCATTTCAGGGACATATAGGGCTGACATGGACTCATAGAATAGCAGTATCCCAGCATGGTGGGGTTTGAAAGGGACCTCTGAAGGTCATCTAGTCCAAGCCCCATGCTAAAGAAGTGCCACCCAGAGCAGGTGGCCCAAAACACATGCAGGCATTAGAGACAATCAAACTCTAAGTTGACACAACTTTAACTTGCTGAGCCTGCCATGCTGAGTGACGGGACTAGACTCAACCATCACCAGAGGACTTGTCCATCCTCAACACTTCCGTGATGGTGTGAAGGAAAGAAGCAGCAGCAGGAGGAAAGACTGATGGTCTTTTTGAGCTCAGTGTCACAAAACACTCACAGCATCAGTTAGAACAGCTTCAAAACCAGCAAATTTCTGCAAAGGTGAGATAATTAACATGGCAAAAGAACCCATATCTTGGTTTGCTCCACTGACTTGTTCATGGTCTGTGGCTCTTTTTCTTCCCCAGTGCAGAAACCTCAGTTGCAGTGAAATGCCACCAGCATGGACTGGCTCCAGCTTACAGTATGTAGCTCTGTAATTGCTGTGGTGAGACACAGTGGCCAGCTCTGGGCTCCACCAGCATATGAAAGACATGGACCTGCTGAAGCAGGTCCAGAGGAAGGCCACAAGGATGATCACAGGGTTGAAGCACCTCTCCTACAAAGACAGGCTGGGAGAGTTGAAGTTGTTCAGCCCCAAGAAGGCTCCAAGGAGACATTATAGGGGCATTCACTATCTGGAGGGGACCTACAGGAAGGCTGGGGAAGGACTGTTTAGAAGGGCAACGACAAGGGGCAATGGTTTTAAACTACATCAGGGTAGATTAAGGTTAGACATAAGGAGGAAGTTCTTCACAATGAGGGTAGTGAAATAACAGAACAGGTTGCCCACTGATGTGCTGGAGGCCTCATCCTTGGAGACATTAAAAGTCAAACTTGATGGGGCCCTGAGCAGCTTCATCTAGTTGGAGATGTCTCTGCTCACTGAAGGGGGGTTGGACAAGATGACCTTTGAGGATTCCTTCCAACCCAATGCATTCTGTGATTCTATGAATTATCTATGGTGTTACTACACATGGCTTTTATTATCACAAGAATTGGTTAGAATCATAGAATGGTAAGGTTGGAAGGGATCTCAAGGATCATCTAGTTCCAACCCTCTGCCATAGGCAGGGACACCTCCAGCTTTCTGCTTCCCCTCCTGAAGACATCTGAATACTGAGATAATATACTGGTATAGGTTGGAAGTGACCCTTAAAATCAGCCCCCTGCAGTGAGCAGAGACATCCTCAACCGTAAAGTCAGGCTGCTCAGAGCTCTGTCAAACCTGGCCTGTAATGCTTCCAGAAGTGAGGCTTCTATTTGTGATGGGAAATGAATTCTTAGATGTTCCAGCACTGGTCTCTTCATAGGTCGCTACTGAAGTTGAGAGAAGGTAGCTCCAGGTTTTAAAGCAGAGTCCCTAAAGGCAGGTACCTGTTTGCATGTGCAAGTTTCCTTGCATATAAGCCAGCAGTGCTGACTATTCACAAACACAGTGAGGCAAATTACACATCAATTACTTCAGTGTCAGTTCAGAATCCTCCATTTTGGCAAACCCTTGAACAACTCCAAGCCATCAATGCTGTTTAAATAGATTCAAATGTTCCCTAATGTCTTTTTTAAAATAGAGCTCCATAAATTCCTGGTGTTCAGACCTGCAAATGAATGGAGATCTCCTCCACTCAGACAAAGACAGCTCATGTGCCCAGGAATGCCCTCAGCAGACAAAACTGCTCCTGCCCGCACCAATCCCTACCTTTCCAGTTTCCAAGGCAACAGCAGAGCCTATGTGATGGAGGCACAAGGGAATCAACAGGAATCCCACAACGTTTTCCTCCCTCTCTCCCATTCCCATTGTTTGAAAATGAATCAAACATACACATGTGAAAGCTGCTCGAGCATACAAAGTGTCTGCTCATGACTTCCTTCTCATTTATTGGTGACAGGTGACATCAAGCATTGATCAGGGGTGTGTGGGAGAGGCTACATGACTTCCTGAGCCCTTCTGTTGAACAGAACCTGCTCCTTTGAGTACCATCAGCTCAGCGTTTGTATTCTACTTGGTAACTGGTAACTGCCATATTCCCACCTGAGGATTATGCAAGGTCACCTTTGGAACCTGCTGCTCAGTCACTTGCCACATGCACTGAGACAGAGGAATATTTATGCCAGCAAGAGGGTGGAATCATTGCAGAGGTGTTTAATTCTAGTAATAAAACAGTATTGAGGAAAATCTATTTTTACTTCAGAATCACTAACCACCACAGGCACAAGGAGCATTTAAATACTACAGTACTGAGCAGGCTTTTATGAATGAGCAAAAGCAAAAGTATCTTGTGATTACTGTGTGCAAATGTTCAGCCAAGAAAAGGAGAGGACGAGCTCCTGAGAGAACATCCATTTTACACAGCAGTTTAGAGAACTGTCAGCTCTAAAACAACTCTTATGTCTCCTGTTGAGGGGAAAAAAAAAAATGCTCCTTATGAAACTAATACTTCTTCCACACCCCATGATTTCTCTTGGGAGCTTAGATTATAACCTCCAGAGACAAGGATTTCTGTGACTGGTTGTACAGGACACAGCCCTTCACCTGCCTCTCAAAGCTACCATCACAAACATCATGTCACAAAATGAATCCAGAAAGGTACAGATCTGCTGCTTATCAGGCAATTTACTGAGCAGAAAGAAAAAACAATGCAGCCTCTCATTATTTCTGCTTGGTACAGCAGATGTGATGGGGAGCAGCCAGATGGCTCCTGCCCCCGGCCAGGCTGCATCAGAGTCTGGAGGACAAGTCTTATGAGAAGTGGCTGAGGAAACTGGAACTTAGCCTGGAGAAGGCAGCTTGGGAGACTGCTTTCTATAACTACCTGAAACGAAGTTGCAGTGAAGTGAGTGTTAGTCTCTTTTTTCCCCAACATCAAGAGATAGAACAAGAGGAAATGGCCTCAATCATAGAATCACTCAGGTTGGAAAAGACCCCAGGATTGCCAAGTCAATCCTATTCTACAAACCCTAAACCATATTTCCAAGCACCACATATAAATGACCTTTAAAACACATTCAGGGCTGGTGACTCAACCACCTCCCTGGCAGCCTATTCCAATGTCTGACCATTCTTTCTGTGGAAAAAAAAAAAAAAACAAAACCCTACTGTTGAGTCTAAACATACCCTGTTGCAGTCTGAGGCAATTTCTTCTTTTTCCACCTCTGATTGCCTGTGAGAAGATACCAACAACCTCTCCACAACATCCTTTCAGGTAGTCATAGAGAGCAATGAGGTGTCCCTTAGTTTCTGTTCTTCAAACTAAACAGCCCCAGTTACTCTTCAGATGATTTGTTCTCCAGCCCCTTCACCAGCTTTGCTGCCCTCCTCTGCACTCACTCCGCATCTCAGTATCTTTCTCGAGGTGCCCCAAGATGTGCACAACACTCGAGGTGTGACCTCACCAGTCCTGAGAACTGCCAGGTCTCTTTTTGCCAGTCAGCTTTCCAGCCACACTTTCCCAAGCCTGTAGCACTGCATGGAGCTGTTGTGGCCCAAGTGCAGGACCTGGCACTTGGCCTTGTTGGATCTCATACCTTTAGCATTGTCTCTCTATAGAGCCCCCATTACCCTCATGCAGATTAACACCCCCACCTAACCTGCTGTCATCTGCAAACTTACTGATGATATGCTCTATCTCCTTATCAAGGTCATCAATAACTTCTGTTAAATAGAAGTTGTCCCAACATTGAGCTCTGAGGAGTACCACTTGTGACTGGCCACCAGCTGTCTGCAACTCCACCCTTTGAATTAGGGAACATTTCAATTGGCTATTAGGAAAAAATTCTTTACTGAAAGAGTGGTCAAGGATTGGAACAGGCTGCCCAGGGAGGTGCAGACACCACACTTTGGGACATTGTTTAATGGGCATGGTGGTTTTGGCCATTAGTGGCCAATGGTTGGACTTTATGATCTTAAAGGTCTTTTTCCAGCCAAGACAGTCATTCAATTATCCTACCCTTTAAGATGGTTCAAGAGATGCAACACAGCTTCTGCCCCCACAAACTGCCTTCTCCAGTCAAGACAGGATTAAGGTTTAGCATTGACAAATTAAATACAATCACATTTTCCAAGGTACCTCATTTCCTGCATGTCCTTGAGAACAAGACAGAGTAGCTTTGATGTGCTAGTCACTGTTTCTTTTGCTCCTTCCCCTCCTTGCCTTATCTTGCAACCCAAGAGTTACTTGTAACTCACACTAACACCCAGCAACCTCTAAACTTCACCATGTGATGTTTGCTAAGAAGTGCAAAGTTTGTGGTGGGATTCAAAGAACAGTGTTTAAGTTTGTCCTGGTTCCTTACAAAACAGTTCGGGGTGTCCCAGGTGGTTGAATCAACTGAACATCTTGCTCCACTCTCTCCTGCTTCTGTCTTTTCCTACTCCTTTGCACCAGCTCTCCCTCCAGTACACTCCCTAATCCAAGGAAAA